>PVKA01037829.1:0-20717 GCA_004027165.1 Ctenomys sociabilis | reverse complement strand
CACTGTTCTCTGGCCCAGACCTCTCCCTGGGTGTGACTTGGAGAATGCAGCTCAGCCTTCCTAAGGCCCATGTGATGATGTGACAGTGCCCAGCCTCTGCCAGGTAGGGTCCTGCTTCCATCAGATTTCACTGTGTCGCTAGAATCTAGCACAGGACTGGCATACAGCTGATGCTCTGTGAAAATGCATGTCACTTTCTCAGGGTGGGAATTGCTGGATCCTGTGTTGCCCATGAGCATTGGCATGCAGAATGTCCTTCTTGGATATCTGCTGAACCCAGAAGAATGCCCAAGGCTTTGGCCAGGCCTGTGAGGCTGGGATGTCCCCTTCCCAGGCCAGGGCCTCCCTGGGGGAAGAAATGAGATTTGCTCCCAGTGGTGTTTTCCTTAGGGACTTGCACTTGAACCTAGAAGCTAATGAAGTTGTTGTGGAATTCAGTCTCATTCCCATTACTCAGTGATGAAAAAATTAAAGTTCTGTCGATACTGCAATAATTAATTGAACAAGCAAGTGGAAATAGCAATAGGGACTCTGGGGTTCAGTCAGGGATTCTGCTCCCTGGTGGGCCGACAGGAATGAGCAAA
This sequence comes from Ctenomys sociabilis, assembly GCA_004027165.1. NCBI lineage: Eukaryota > Metazoa > Chordata > Mammalia > Rodentia > Ctenomyidae > Ctenomys > Ctenomys sociabilis. The sequence goes on along the minus strand of PVKA01037829.1, from coordinate 20,133 downwards.
CATCCTTTGGGAGATGGGGCCTGATCCAGGGCTGGAAGTCCTGGCTTCCAGCAGGGGTGGTGTGGACTGGGGTGCTGGCCTGGCCGGGGGCATTGGGCCTGCCTGTGAGCTGTGGGAGGTTTCAGGGACATAGGTGCTCTGATGTTCTGATGGCCAGGGCCACCAGAGGGGTGTGGGGATGTAGGTCCCTGGAAGGGCTGGGGAGGGGGCTGCAGCTCTAAAGACATTGCCAGGTTCATGGCCAGGGGCAAGGTGGGGGCCAGGATCCCCAGGCAGGGTGAGAGGGTGCAGGGGGAGCTCAGAGTGTGGGCAGGAGTGGGAGATGGTTTGTCTTGTGGACAGCAAAGCTTTCAAAGCAAGGGCAACAGCCACCACCTCTAATGGGGAGTAGCCTTGTCCAGACCCCACTGCCTGGGGCAGGATCAGACTGTCTTCATGTATGGCTGGGTGAGAAGGTGGAGTCTGCTTGGCCACAGGCCCCCCCAGACCCAGCTGGTCCTTCCAGGGCTGTGACAGGGCCTGGACAGGGCACTTGAGGCAGGCATAAGAGGAAAGGCCTTGGTGGCCATCCACATGACAGAGTGTGGCTGTGCCCTGATGCCTCCTCCTGCTCTCAGCTTTGGGCTTTGTGAAATTGGACTGGAGCTCCATCTGCTGCCTTCAGGATGTTGGGACAGGGGACACAGGTGACCCAGCTCTGGGCAGCAGAATGGGTGCCTCGGCTGGGTAGTGTGTGTCCTGCACTCACTGGGTGCATCCCTGGGTGCTCCTGTGCATGCGGCTGGTAGAGGGTTCCAACCCTGCCTGGCCCCAGCACTGGAGGCTGCTTTAGGACAATTCCATGGCACTTCAGCCGTAGTATGGACTCTGCTGGCAGAATGTCCCACGGGGAAACTCTGCAGGGGCAGCAGGCACCGCCAGTTGCTCTTGGAGTCTCAATCTCCTTTTGTGTAAGTGGCTGAATTCATTTTCTGTGGGTGTCATAAGCAAGTAGCTCAGGCTAGGCGAATCACGCAACAGAAATGTTGCTCACTGCTCTGGGGCTGGAAGGCCAGTGTGGAAGTGTCCTTAGAATAGGCTCCTCTGTGACTGTGCTTCTTGGCTCTACATGCTGTCTTCTTCCTGCATCATTTCCCTCTGTCCCTCCTATAAGGATAAGGGCCCACACTCGTGGCACACCCAGTTTAATGTAGTCTACTGTTTCCAATGCAGTCATGTTAGGAAGGATTGGAGGAGTGAGTGTTTAGGTCTGAAATGTTCCCTCCCCAAAGTCTCTTGTGTTCAGATGGGAAGCTGGCTGGACCATGGAGGCACAGTGCTCATCAGTGGATTGACCTGTGGATGAGCTGAATGTGTGGTTAGGAGGTGGCCAGTGGGACACGGCCTAGAAGGGTGATTTCTTCTCTCCATTTTCTTCCTGTCTGTCATGGGGCAAGCAGGCCCTTCCATCATGTTTCTGCCTCAGAACCAACACCATGGACTAAACCCTTTGAAGCCGTGATCCCAAACAAACATCTCCTTTTAAGTTGTGGGTGTTAGGTATTGTATCCCAGTGACAGGAAAGGGACAAAGACAAGAGGTGCAGACTTCAACAGGAATTCAGGAGACAGAGTTGGGTCCCTAACAAGGGGTACTGTTGCTTGCTTCCAGGACTGCTGTGGGAGATGGCTCATGTCTACAACATTGCTCCTGCATATGGATCTCCCAAGGCCTGAGCCATGGGCTCAAGGTGCAGTGTGGAAGCAGAAGTGAAGAGTAGGATGCTCTGCCAGTGCATCACGTTAGAAGCCCATTATGAGTGCACTCTGCCATGTCATCCTCTACCTAGAGGCATGGCCTGGCTTCTCGAGTGCCACCCAACTTCCTGTGACCCTGACTCTGAAAGTTGAGAGTGGCCTCACTCTTTGGGCCAGGTGAGAGCCCTTCCCTGTGCTCCCACATCATGCTTTGTGCTTTGTCTCTCTCTGGTTGCGCTCCTGTTCCCATTTCTCTCATTCCTCTTTCTGCTGATGTCCATCATCTCTGAGATTCCCCAAAGATCCTGCTCTCTGCCCTTGCTCTTGGCTATGACTTGGGCTGGTGCTGTGCTGCTGGTGGAGTGATAGAGCCGTGCTGAGAACATGCAGAAGGTGCAGGAGCAGATGGCACAGCTGGTGTGGGGGCTCCTCTACACTGGGTGGGCACAGGGCTTCGAGTTGAAGGCTAAACCCAGCCTGACTCCCAAGGTTGAGGCAGGGATGCAGTTGTGGTGGGGCAGCTGCGTCTGTGTGAGGTGTGTATGCCAGGTCTCCTGAGGCTCTTAATCCTGAATCCTGGCCTTCAGTAGAAGATGCTGAAGTGTTGTGATGAGCGTCATTCCGTAGATAAACAAGCCATGAGGCTTGTTTCTCTTATTGCTTAAGAGAAAGTCTTTGCAGATCACATATCTGATAATGGATTTTATTCACAGCACATAAATAAATCTTACAACTTGGTAACAAAACAAACCAGCCAATACATGATGGGTAGCAGATGTGAGGACATACCTCACCCCCCAAAAATGAAGATTGCAAACAAACACAGAAAGATTTTCAACCTCATTTGTCATGAGGTGTAAGTGAATTGAAACAGTCAGGTACTGATGCATACCTGTTGCGACGGCTGTGATGGAAAGACAGCAACATGTGAGTCCAGGCTGTGGAGTAAGTGGAACCCTGGAGCATGGCCTGTAGGAGTGCAGGATGTCACAGCTTGACTGCTCCTCCGCCTTATCATCATCACCATCATCATCATTGTCATCATTATTTTATTGAAGTACAAATATCAATGAGAGTTTTAAGATACCTTGACAGGATGAATTTGATAAATTAATACCTTGCAAACTGTTTTCATAATGTTTTGGTGATCGTCTTGTCCCAGGCTCCCGAGTGCTGGATTAGACATGTGCACCCGCACACCAGCTTTTATGACCATGATATAAGCTCCACCATATTCCTTTGCAGTTCTCCTCAGAGGAATTTATTCAGGAGACGTGGAAATGTGTCCATACAGACACTTGGAGCTGAGTGCTCCAGGCTGCATTATTTCTGAGAGCCTCGCTTGGGCTGCAGTCCAGATGTCTGTGATTGGCTGAGTAAACAGCGAGCTGCATGGATTCAGCAAACTCCTGCTCAGAAATGGAATGAAACAAAAATAGTTTTATGCTTAACATAGGGGGACCTCAAAACACTATTTTAAGTGAAAGAAGCCAGACACAAAAGACTACATATTATATCATTCCATTTATGTGAAAACTGTCAGAAAAGGTAAAACTGTAGAGATTGACAAGCAGATTAGTGGCCTCTCGAGCTGGAGGCGGGAGCAGCAATTGACTGCAGGCCAGCACAGGGGAACTTTTGCTGGGGGAGATGGAAGCATTTGAAAACTGGTTGTAGTGGTGACCGCGCTATACAACTTTCTTAAATGGGGACAGCTCATGGTAGTTTCTTGGGAGCCCCAGGCCTGACATCTGAGCTGCCAGGTAGGGACATAGAGGTCATCCTTGGGCAGGTATAGAGAGACCTTTGCATTCCCCCAGAAGAGCTTGAAGTGGCATTTGGTCTGGGATGGAGGATAGGGGGAAGCTGGGGACCCTTCTGAAGGGTCTGGAATTTTGCAGAGGGGTGTGTGCATGTGTGTATGTGTGTGTTTTTGCACAGCACATGTAGGAGACAGGTGTGGGAGAGGCCAGGGTAGTCTCTGGATGGAACAGTGAGTCTGAGATGGAGAGGGCTAGCTCTTGCTGTTAGTTCTGGGCCTCTAGGGGACCCCATCTGTACCTCTGACCCCCAAACCTTCTCCTTTGTGTTTTGCTCCCCCTCTCCCTTTGAGGTTCATCCTCTGCTGTTGATTTACCTGTCCTTCCACATGAAGGCACCTGCAGGTAGTGAGTGCTGCAGATTTTCCTGTGATCTGCATCTTGCATCTTGCATTTCAGCTCATTAAGGAAGCCCGGGTCTCCTGAAGGCTTGTTGGTTTTGCCCATGGAAGCTGCTGTCTCACCCTTGCTCCCATCATTAGCATTCCGAAGTGGAAAACAGGTCTGGTGCTGGCTGCCTCAGTATTTACGCAATGTTGCTGGGGTCAGAGGGCAAGGGTAGTAAATGAAATTAAAGATTTATACTGCAACATCAACCCAAGGAAGTCCTGGGCCACAGCTGGCTCTCCATGTTGCTTGGAGAAAAGGAGTTTCTTTTTTTCTTTTAAGAAACTTAGTTTTTATAGACTTTTTTTTGAAGTAAAATGCATGAAATTTTAATGTTTGGCTTCACATTGCATTTTCCTAAGTTGTTAGTTACTAAGGAGCCAGGTGACAAGGGAAAGAGGAGGGGCAGACACTGTGTGTGGCTGGCTGCACAGCAGAGGCTTTGAAAAGCCAGTTTTTTTTGGTTTGTATTCTTCTGGCTCCCTGGGGAGAGCCCAGGAGGTCTGTGAGGGGGGCGTGCAGGGAGCAGGGGTGCCTGTGTGTCCCAAAAGTCTGGAGCACCTTGCACATCCCTTTTTCTGGGCTAGCTTTGGTGAAGCCACTGATTGCCCCTAAGGAGGGTTAGGGGTTGGGGCTGCACCACTGCTTCTGAGCCAGCCCAACTCTGGCAGGAAACAGACCCTGAGCCTGGTCTTTAAATTTTCCAAAATTATTTATTTATTTATTTGGTATAGGGCCTCACTATGTAGCTTGGATTCATAGTGATCTTCCTGTCTCAGCCTCCCCAGCGCTGGGATTACAGGTGTGCGCCGCCATGTCTGGTTTTAGTGGCTGGCACAAGGCACCCAGTTTTAGTGGCTGGCCAGCATGGCCTGTCGTACTGGGGATCGAACCTGGGTCCTTGTACCTGCCAGGCAGGCAGTTTTAGACTCCTGAGTTATCTCCCTGGCCCTAGAACCTGGTCTTTATTTACAAAGGCATGCAGGGCAAGAAGGTTCAGGAAACCAAGGGAAGTAGGTTGAGGCCCAGGGCTCCAAGGAACTGGGAGCTGTCCGCAGTCCCAGTGCTGAAGGAGCAAAGGAAGTGAGTGGACAGCGACCAGAGAGGGGGTTGCCCCTAAGCCAGCCCAGCCAGGAGAGAGCCAGGGTGGTGCACCCACCGCCTTCTGTTTTCTCCTTTCCTCTCTGGAGCTCCCACTGCCCAAATCCCGATGGGATCAGGGGACAAGCGGGTCCTGATGGCATCACTTGCAGCAGTCAGCTTGCCAGAGGGGCAGGAGAGGGTTGCTGTGAACTTTTCTAGGAGCAGAAGCTGGGGTAGGGATGCTGGAGAGTCAGAGAAGCGGGTCAGAGAGGGACACAGGGCCACACGGGGAGGTGGTGTCTGGCAAGTCTGGCCCATCCTGGCTTAGGGACTTGGTGCCCAGAGTTCACAGGGGTAGCCTTCTCCACCACCACCTGCATTGGACATTGGTGGAGCAGCTGTGGACCTCAGAGCAGGCATGGTGGCAGTGCCTATGTGTCATGGAGTCTGCAAGTCCATCATGGAAACTGCTGCCCCAGACAAAGCAGTTTCCATTTGGCCGTGTTGCTTTCTGGGGGACTGTGTTGATGTCACATGCAGGTCCCCTCCCCCCGTTTCTAGAGACCCAGCTGTGTTCATCTGGGTCTCTCTAGAGGCTGTGTCCGATATTTTGTCTCACCAGTGTAAAAATTAACTAAGACACATGGTATCTGTGAGGTGTGCAGAGTGTATATGTGTACGTGTGGTATACATGGTGTGTGTGTGTGTGTGTGTGTGTGTGTGTGTGTGTGTGGAATGAATGGGACCTGATTAGCCCACACTTTCCCCGGCAGAATGGCCCAGGGGAAGGGAACACTGCAGTGACAGATTCCTCCTGGACCAGGGCAATCCAGCTGCCGCTGTGCCTCCTCTTGTTTCCTGTCTTCCTCCTCCCACTGCCACTGGCAGGGCCTTCTTGGTTGCCTGGCGAAAGTCTGGCTGAAGAACTCCTTTTGGTTATCCTGAAAAATTATCCTGAAGGGCTCCTGTGAGTGAAGAATTTTAGATGAGGGTATTTATCAGAGCCAGGCATTAATAATAAATGCTGCATGATTTTTTCATTAGAGGAGCTGAATCCGTGTGGCCGCTTCAACTTTTTAACTCTCTGGAAAGCTTGAAGTTGTGGGCCATTCTGCTGGGGAAAGTGTGGGCTAATCAGGTCCCATTCATATGCAAAGCACTCGCTTAGCTGAGTTCATCAAAATTCAGTCAGTTCTTAAAAAAAAATATTTGTAGACTTTCCCTCCCTGCAAAGGACTACGAGGGAGACAGATAGTGGAAAATACGAATTGTTAATACCCTGAAAAGCGAGGCTCATTCTGAGCCCTGTTAACATGTTCCCTATTCTTTAAGAAAAGCATAAAGACAGGCATTTGTGCTCCAGGTACTCTACTTTTCTCTACTATGCTCCCTCTCTGCTCTTGTTCCCTGCATCGTCCCTCCTCTCCTTTGGAGACTGCTCTCATTCGCTACACTGTGGTGGCAGTGGCGGTTGGTTTCGGGGTTGCGCAGGAAATTCTCAGGAAAGTAAAGTTCAGAGCCACGCCAATGGCTGCCAGCACTGTATTCCTGGGTGTGTCCTGGCTTTCCAGGGAGTTGGCTGCATTTTTTCAGCCTGGGTCTTAGGGATTCCAGGACTCTCTTCTCGGTCTGGTTTTCCCATCTTGTGCAGAGAGAAGAGGGCACCCCTGTCCTTGGGGTGGAATGGAAAATGCTGCAGCTACGCAGGAGGTATTGCACTATGGGAGCAAAGCTCTGCCCTCCTTTTCACCCCGACCTGCTTTGTTAGGTGCGTTGGTCCTTGAAGATGCTGGCTGTTTAAACACAGTCAGAAGACGGTGTTGTTAATGACCCTGAGGGTGGTAGCCAGTGCCCCTGGAGATGCAGGAGGACAGCTGATTCTTGTGGTTGTCAAGGGGAAAACTAAGGCCGGCAGAAGCACCAGGGCCTCAGTTGTGTGCTTGGTGAGGCTTTGGAAGTGGGCTTGCTTGACATGGTCATCTGGTGGGATGGGAGGCCCCGTGCCTGTCCTGGCCCAAGACCTAGGTGCCTGCTTGGAGGCCTGGGCACCTGAAGAGTGTGGGTGGTCGTGACACTCTCCCTGGAGGTCCCTTTCCAGATTTCTCGCCAAATGAGCAGGACATCAGCAAACTAGCCTTTAAATTTGGATTCTGATATTGATTGTAGTTGGTTTTTTGATATCTGTGTCTCCTGCCATTTGCAAAATGTGCATCAGGAGGCCCCTCTGGAGCGCAGCTGGGCAGGCAGTGCTTCACTTGCGGCTGTCATCACAAATGTCTGGATTTGTAGAAGTCGGGGTTGAATTTCAAAACCTTGGCAAAAGTCCAGCAGAAAGGCTGGGTTTTGGGAAAGTTGCAGACATCCTGGAAGGGCAGTGTGGACAAGCAGAGGTCAGGTGGGCCACATGGCCAAGATCTGGTCCTGCTAGGAGAACTCACTAGTTAGAGCAGGCTAAGAGCAGTCAGGGAGACATCTGGGAAGAGGTGATCGCAGAGCAAATTCCTGACTCTGAGAAGGTGTTTGAGTGACCAGAGAGAATAGCAAATGGAGGAGACTGCATAGAAGCACCCTTGAGAGGGTAGACAGTTGGGCAGGCACAGGGGAGACTGTTTCCTTGCTCTGGGCAGGGGCACAGTGTTATCAGCAGATGGGACAGATGAATGACATGGAGATGGCCTCTCTCCTCTGTCTGTACCCTCTTGAGTCTGGGCTGGGTGGGCCATGTGTGGGGTGGCTGGTCATGACCGGCAGGAGGGACCAAGACAGCAGGAGGAGCCTTGGCCAGCAGCCGTGGATGTTTGCAGGTCATTGCTCCTTCCCTTACTGATGGCCTTTACTTCAGTCAAACACAGGCAAGACCTGATCTGAGTGCAGCTCTGCTGGGGCTCTGGGGTCTCCAGGGGAGCCTGGCAGGGGCGGCCATGGTGGGGAGAGGGGAATCTGAGCACTGGGGTGGCACCTTAGACATGACAGCACAGGCCACCATAGAACAGCTGTGCAGGAGGGGCTGGGTGCTGGGGAGGGGGACCAGCCTGGCCCCTGCCATCTGCCCGGGCATCCTTTTTGGAGGGCATGGGGCTTGGGGAAAGGCTAGGGTGCCTGTGCGAGCATCTCCCCAGAGCCTGGGGAGAATGTCTGTGACCCTGAGCTGCTGTAGGCTGGGCACCAGGAGTCCCTGGTACCCCCTGCTGGAGCCCTGGCTGTGCCAAGCCTGTTAGAGACAGAGCACCCATGGCTGGGGATGATCGAGGCCTGCTCACTCCCGCAGGTGTGCCAGTTAGCCGGCTGAACCCCTGTGACCAGCTGCATTTGGAGTGCGCTCCAGTCATTGGCCTGTACTGTGGGACTTCGTCAGCCTCTTTTAGGTTGTGTGTCGCCCAAGGTCGTGCAGCTAGATAAGCAGCATAGCTTGTCAGTCCGGCTCTGTGGCATGTGAGTGGCTGGAGAGACTGGGGGACAGGCAGCGAGGATGGGTCATAGGAGGATCCCCAGGAGGGGGTGTGGGGACTGTTCTCTGAGTTCCTGGGGCTCTACTGTCCTCACTGGGTCTTGGGGCCAAGGAACGTGACTTCCTTGCTGGCCTGGCTGGCAGACTGTCACCTGTGAGCCCCCTCTGGGGCCGACACCTGTGCTTGGGAGTCCTCACCGGGTGTGTGTGGGGGGGGAGCGAAGCAGCAGCAGGGCCAGGTGGGTGTTGATTGAGGCTGATTGCTGGGAGGCAGTGGCTGTGGGCTGAGCAGAGCTGTTTCCAGCTACGCCAAATGTATCTGGGAGACTTAATCCTTCTAAGTGCCTTGTGCTCTGCCAGTGTGGAGGCAGGGAGGGGACCAAGGCTGGAGCAAGGTCAGACTTCCTTTGATTATCTTCATTTCCTCTCCCACCCACCCAGCCACGCATCTGTCCTCCTAATCCTACCTATCATCACCCACCTTCCCATCCAGCCACTTGCCCACCCGCCTCCCTGTCCATTACCCTATCCATCCCTTTCCTATTCATTTGTCCACCCACCCACCCAGTATCCATCCACGCATGCGTCATCCATTCACCCTTCCTTCCATCCTCCCTCCTACCCTACATTCTTTCCTGCCTTCCTTCAACCCATGTATCCATCCGCCATCACTCATGTGTCCATCCACTCTCTACTCTCCCATTAATTCACTCACCTACCCGCTCTCACCTACTCATCCATTCACTCATCCGTCCATCCATCCTCTCATCCATCCATCCATCTCCCACTTTTCCTGTGTCCTTCCACCTACCTATTCACCCACCCATCAGTCCATCCATCTTCCATCCGTCCATGTATCTTCTTACCCCTGCCCCTGTGCACACACACAATACACACCCCACTCACACCTTCCATGCCACACCTAATACACACATACAAACGCATCGGCTACTCACCCAGCCACTCACCTATCCACCACCCTTAGTCCACCCACACCCCTCCCATGGCCATCCCTTTCTCCCTGTTAGGGGTTATTGTGTATGGCTCTAGTGCCAGGTGCTGTGTGGCATCCATGATCCATCCATGCACAGATGAGCCATGGCCCAGGTCCTCCAGTGGTTCAAGTCTGGCAGTAGGGACAGTGCAAGGTCCCACAGTGGGGGCGGGGAAGGTGGCTGCTGCAGGGGTACCCAGTCCATGTGTGGAGGGGAGCCACACTCTGGCAGGGCTGAGCTCCACAGGGCAGTTTGGCAGAGCATCCTCTAGGCAGGGCCAGCAGGAGCCAGGCCCTAGAAGGAGGGGTCCTTTAGGGAGAGGAGGCTGTCCCAGCTCCTACTGTTCCCTGACCCTTTTCTTGACCCCAGCTTTCCCCCGGCTTCCCTTCCCTGGGCCCATCCTTCTTCCACAGGTCCCTCATGGAGAAGTGCCCTGAACTGACTTGAGGTGGCTGTGGGGATGTTGGGAGGACACTCACTTTCCAGCCAGTCTGTGTACCCTGACCACACACATCTCCAGATAGTGGGTGATGTGGTAAGGAGTGAACTGCAGGGCATACAGCATGAGTCGAGACAAAGACAAGACCAGGTGGTCACGCTGTGGTCGTCCGCAGAGGACTTTTGGCAGCCGTATCCTCATTAGCAAGTGCAGGCTGGCGGGCTCAGGGAGGGACCACGTCTGCTGTAGGGGTGTGGAGAGGCTGCTGCTCCCAGGTGGGCCCCCTCCCCTGCAGTGATACTCAGGGTTCCTTGTGGCATGTGCCCCACTCCCCCCAGAAGCACAGGGCAAGGGGTGTTCGGGGCTCCTCTGGCTGCTCCCGGAGAGGCGCTCCTGCCACAGCTTTGCTTAGCAGTGAGTTCCCCGTGTATGTGCTAGTGTGTGCTGTATGTTGTTCGTGCGCTGTGTGTGGTACTCATGGTGTGTATCTGGTGAGGTGTATGGTGTTACGGTTTTTGTGTGGCTGTCCCTCAAGCCTCATGCACTCATAGGTGGGCTTTTTGGAGCTGGCTGTGGAGCTGGGGTGCACCGTACTGGTGAAGGTTGTTTGGTACTTAGTCCACTGACTGGAATTAGCACAGTTCTGGGTGGCATCACCCAGGCTGGTCGCCTGGGTGGGAAAAAAGAGAAAGGCTGGACTGTTTCTCCACTGTGCTGCCCCTCTGCCGTGCTGCCCTGCCTTGCCGCCAGCTGACAGTGGACTGAACCTCTACAGAGTGAGCCGAAGTAAACCTCTCCTCCTTTGACTGGGTGTCGGATATTTTGTCACAACAATGCAAAAATTAACCAAAACACACGGTGCATATCTGTGTGTTGTGCAGAGTATAAATCAGTGTGTATGTGTACATGTGGTATGCATGGTATCTGTGTGTGTGTTTGTGGAATTTATGCTGTTTGTGTGTGTCTCTTTCTCTGTCTCTGTGTGTGTGTGTGTGAGCGTGTGCACACATGCACTGTACAGACCTGCGGTGGTCATGGATGGGCAGGTGGATACCAGTGTACCCATGGGGGGGTGACTGGTGTCCAGCTCAGCATGTGCCATGCGCCCTTCTTCTTGCTCCATCCTCACCCTTTTCCCACTCCTTGTGCCTCTGCTCAGTGCTTGTCTGCACACCTGCCCACCCACAGGGTGATGACACCTTCATTGGGTGGCAGTCAGTGAACCAGATCTATGGAACTGCCGGGCTCAGGAATGGGCCCCAGGGGCACCTGTTCTGTAGGCAGGATCATGACCCTGGGGTCTCCCACTGGACTGTGGCCCGACGCTCTTGCTCGCATGCATATGTACACACATACAGTCACATGCTGCAGTTGACAAAACACTGCACATGTTTGTGTCCTGCAGGTGTGTCAGCATCAGCTCAGGGTCATGGTGCATGCTATTCCCCAGGGGGACATGTAGCACCTCCATAAGAGCCCCCCTTTTTTTTTTTTGCGGAACCGGGGATTGAACTCAGGCCCTTGTGCTGGCCAGGGAAGTGCTTATTCTACTGAGTCATTTCCCTGGCCCCCAATAAGAGCCATTTTTAAGCTTTAGCAAAAGGTCTTGTCACTCCAGAGCAAGGCACCCCAGCCACAGGGATGGACTTTGGCAGGTCTTTCTCTTCATCTACCCATAGCTTGGGTTCCTTGTCCCTGAAAAAGGGCAGAGCACAGGGGCAGGGCTGGGCCAGGATGCCAGAGCCCTCAGTGTGCCTGCCCAGCCTGTCCTGCAGCCACCACCAGCCTCCTCCCTGCAGGATGCAGATTCGGACAGACTGCAAACTGCATAGGCGATGTGGTCCTCATCTGAATACTGTTATGCCGGAACACTATAAATACTTGCGATTCTCAGCCTGGAGGATTGCTTCCCTTGGTGTTATATCCTTTTAAAAACCACTCAAGAAGTCAACCATTTAAGGCAGAAATGTGCTGAGCTCACCCTGGCTAGCTGCCTTCGCTGGTGCTGCAGCTGGAGAAATGCAGGTAGTGGTTGGAGATGCTGGGTCTTCGCTTGTGAACAGGCCCCATGACAAGTCCTGGGCACACCTGACTCTGTCCTGGGTGCTGCCCCACCGACCCTGTCCTCACCCAGGGAGCCAGCTGCAGAGCTGGAGGCAGAGCTGGGGAGCGCGATTGGGGCGATGCGAGTGGTGCCTCCTGTGTGTCATTGGGTCCTCTGTGTCTGCGCTGGAGCTGACACGAGCTTCATTTGTTTCTTCTCCATGTAGCTCCTGGCATCTGACAGTGCACAGCCTGGTGGCACAGGCAGAGGGAGGGTGATCACTCACTGTGCCAGGTGCCAGGCTGAGGTCTGGTTTGGTGGGGGTGGGATGGTGCTGGAGAGCCTCCTGACACAGGGGACATAAATGGAGCTTTGGAGGGGACAAGGAGGGCAGGGAGCCATGGCGCTCATTGTGTGTGTGAGTGGGGCACAGAGAGTATTAGCTGTTTGTCTTGGCAGGTGGGGCCAGGGGCCCATGGTCCATGGAGGTGTGGGAGGTGGTGGGGTCCTCAGGAAGAATGGGCCTTGTCTGCCTGGCTTGTGTGCTCCCTGCATCCCTTCAGCCCTGTCCTGCTGAGGCAGCTGAAAGCATCCTGGGGCGAGGCAGTGTCATCACAGAGCCGCAGCATCCCCGCCTGTGCCTCCCCAAGCCCCCATTTCTTGGCCCTGGAGCTTTGGGGTCACCCTTCTTCTCAGTAACTATGGGAGGGAGGGCACCTTCCTTCCTTCATTTCTGTGTGCCTTCCCCCCTCTCCTGCAGTGCCAAGTCAGCCTGTACCACTGAGTGAGACTCGGCCCAAGGGATGCTTTCTCAGCAGGTGGTGAGGGAAGAGGAGGCTGGTGTGGGAAGGGGCACGCCCTCTGGTAAGTTCTGCCGGGTGGGTGCTGACACTCGAGTCCTCCCCGCAGGCAGCAGTGGCGCGTCTCAGCTGGTGCACATGTCCATGGTGTGGACGGGTGTGAGCAGAGCTTTGCGTGTCTGTGTGCACCGAGTTTGGGGCTATTGAGTGGCTGAGGGCTTTGTGAGTGCAGAAGAGTTAGGGAGAGGCAAGCTCAGGTACAGGAGTTGGGATGTGGGCATGAGACTTTCCCTGTTTCCTGTGACTTGGAACATGGTCACTTGCTGGTCCCTGGTCTTCAATTGGTTCTTTGTTTTCTTTCATCTGCTAGTTCTTAGTCTTTGCTCCTGGCTCCTGCTCTCTTGCTTCTTAGTTTTCATTTGTTTTTTTTTTTTTTTTTTTTCACTTGTTGGTGCTTGATCTTCCCCTCCTGGCCTCTGGTCTTCACCTGCTGGACGCTGGTCCCCACCTGGTGGGCCCTGGTCTCAGCCTATGATGTTCATCTTTTGCTGCTCTTTACCTTGGTGTTCACCTCTTGCTGTTTCGTTTTTAGCTGCTGGATTTTGGTCTTGTGTGTGTCACTTGGGTCTGTAGAGTTGGATGGATTTGAGCCTGAACTTCTTGGGTGATTTAGCTTCTCTTAGCCTCAGTGTCTTCATCTGAAAACTGACAATAACCCCTACTCCTGAATTATCAGGTGGTGCAAATAACAAGAGGAAGGGGAGCTGCCCGGCACAGGGCAGCCTGGTTGGTAAGTGAAGCCGTACTTAGGCCTGTTTTGCTCAGCACAGCGCTGTGCCCCGTGTGCCACCTGTCGCTTCTTGCCCAGCAGCCCCAACCCTGGCCTAGTCCTCCTCTTGCAGGGCCTAGGGGAGGGGGTGCTTCCACCTCATGGGCTGTGCTGCGCTGCCTGTCACGGGGACAGTGTTCCCAGGGTGGGGACAGTGCTGCAGCAGGCCACAGGGTCCTGTTCCGTACCCTGGAGCTGCCTAGGATCTCCTACCAAGTCCCAGCCAGCCCTGGTGGCCTGAGGTATCTGTGCAGAGCAGCTGGGTGACACACAGGGCTGCGTGCACAGGGGTGGACAGCAAGGCTTATCCCCAGCCGTACATTTCCTGTTCCTCTTCTGAAAGGAGCCTGGGTGGCTGTGTCCTCCACCCCCTTGTTCCTCTGCTCTGTCCAGTCAGGGAGGATGGCGAGGCAGAGGGGAGGGGATGCTATCTCCCACACCCAGGGCAGAGCTGGCGCTGGGCAGGCTCAGCCTCAGGAGCCTTCCATGCTGCGTGTAGGCACCTGACAGGTCACCTGGGCTCCTCAGGCGGACTGGATTCTCACCCTCGGCCCATACTAGGCTGCTGCGTGGAGTACATGCCCAGGCATCTCCTGGCCAGCAGTGACTCACAGTGCCTGGTGGGGCAGGGACCTGCGGTCTTAGCTCCACTCTTTCTGGGAGGCAAGATGGCCTTGCCATGTCTGCCCCAGAAATGGTGCTGTTTTGGGTGTGCACCTGACACTCTGTCTCCTGCCCATATGAGGCCCTCATGCTATGGTGACAAGGAATAGACACCTGTGCCCCTTAAACTAACCTCCAGGGAAGGTCTCAGGCAGTGTCAAGGTGCCCACCCAACCTGCAATGTGGCCACAGCCATGCTGGGCCGGTCCTTCTGCTCCTTCAGTGTGCGTCTGTGACCACTCCAGGGAACTGTCTTCAGAGGCCTCTCTCCCTTGTCAGTGGGCAGTCCTGGGCTGCAGGTGCCAGGTGATGCACTTGGCCCTGCTTCTTCTTTGCATCTGGACCCCCATCCCAAAGGCCTTATCCCTAGGCTTCACACTCCCTGAGGCTCTCAGGCCCAGGGGCAGCTCCGAAGCTGGCCTGGATGGAAGGGCAGATGTGTTCTCTCCATGGGGGAGGGCTGTTTCCCACCCTGGCCCTTGGGCTTTTGGCCTGGCCTGCAGCAGGAGTCGCAGGCTGGGGTGGGCAGTGTAAGCTTTGCAGGAGAGCTCAGTTCTGTTTTTCTTTCTGTTAGTGCACTTCCATGGGGGGTGGTGGGCTGTATATGTGACACTTGTTCATTTCTCTTACGCTGTCCCCTTTCCTTTTCTCCCTTCCCCGGGTTCCATCTCCTGGCCCCTTTCCCATTTGCCAGAGATCTCTCTCCCCTGTTGCCTGCTATTGTTTTTTTTGCTCTTTATTTACCTTTTAAGTTTCTCTTCTAGGACAGGCCACATGATGTATGAGCTTGTGTGCTTGATTTGTGTCACTGGATGTCCTTCGAATTCTGGCTTTGCCTGGCCCCAGCAGAGGGCAGATTAAGCCCAGAGGAGACCGGCACTGCCGGGCCCCTGCTGCCTCCCTGCCGTGGTGGTGGTAGTGCAGCTGGCTCCCCCCCCGGGTACTGGGAGGGAGGCAGAGCACCGTGCTCTGAGGAGCAGCGTGGGCAGGCTCTCAGCTGGCTGCTCTGCTTTGGAGCCCTCTGCACTCCTTTGGCTCTTGGCTGAGCACTGAAGCTGTCCACGAGGGCTCACTCTGCTCTGCCCTGTCATAAAGGCCATGGCCCACAACCCACCCTTCCATGAGCGTCCCCTCCTGAAGACCCACCAAGGCCACCAAGCTGTGCCGGCTTGCACCTACCACTCGTCTGAGTGGCCTTCTTCCTCTGCTAGTGACAGCTGCAGCCACTGCCCCGTCCATCCCCCACAGAGCCCTCTGGACACATCAGCGGGGGCCTGAGCTGAGTCTGGGCCCCATGTGTGTCTTTAGATCAGGCTGCAGCCAGACACACCATAGGCACTCTGGAGCTGGGTGTGGGCCGGGCACTGGTGTGGGAGGGGCACAGTTTGGTTTCCTGCTGGGAAAGCGATGGCTCCTGTGGTCAGAGAGGTGTTGATGGGAAAACCTAGCCTCCTGCACCAGGCTCCTTGTAAGCCCCTCTCTGGCTTATGAAGTTTGTGGTATTGTTTTTCCATTTTCTCCAAGCATCTGCTACTGTGAAAATTTTCATTATCACTGGCAAAGATCCCATCCTCCCTGGCAGTGGCAGGAGGCCTCTGCCTTCTCTCCCCATCTGCTCTGAGGCACCTGCGGGCTAAGGTGGGTATTGTTGCTGGGCCAGCTGGGCTCTTTCTCAGGAGCTTTTGGGAGCCAGTGCCCCTGAGCTGTCCCTTACGCCTGAGTCATGAGGGCCCTGCTGTGACTTCCCCATGTGTAGTGGACCAGTTGGAAAGGATGGCTCTGGGGCTTGGCCGGCACCTTGCCACCCACTTTCGCATCCCCGGAGGTGCCTGCTCCCAAGGGTGCTGCGCAGGGCTCTGTCCACTTCTCTAAGAGAAGCTGTGTCACTGTGATGCCATCAATGGCAAGGTACTGTTAAAAGAGGGCACATGAAGTGGCAGCAGGTGGAAGCTAGGCTAAGGATCGCTCACCCCTACAGCACTGGGGTGCCCCCTGGAGTCTGCACAGCTGGCATCCCACCCTGCTGGCACTCAGCCTGGCCCTCACTCCCCACAGGGCTCGGGGTTTCCCTGTGTGCTTGTCCGCGTTCTGTTGCTGGGACAAAATCCCTGCCTCGCACAACTCATGGAGAACAGGCTGAGTGCGGCTCACAGTTTCTGTGGTGCTGGTCCACCTGCTTTTGCTTACCACTTCTTGTCCTCCACGCCATGAGCAATTTCCCTCTGCCAGCGCCGGACTAAAATGTGAACCAAAATAAACCTCTTTTCCTTTAGTTTGGGGGTACTGGGGCATTGTGTCTCAGTGACAAGAACATGGCTAAGATGGGGGCACCTGCCCTTGAGGTGGGCTGGCCCTGTCCAAAGGAGGGCCCAGGTCTGTGCTTCTGCTGGCTCCCACCAGGAGCAGGCCAGAGAGCACACCTGGCCAGGCAGGGGGCGAGGCATGGGGGTGTTCTGGGGATATGTCCCTCAGGGAGGGGGATCCCAGTGTGGTGTCTACTGCTGTCCATGGATGCTAAGTGCAGCCGCCTTGTGCTGCCCCAGTGATGGCAGTGGTGGGTGGCCAGGGCAGAGTCATAACCAGCTGCTACCTGGAGACAGCTGTACATCCAGTCCTGGATGGGTGCTGGGGCCAGAGAAGTCCTTAGGAAGCTTAGTGTAGGGGTGATAGAGCCCTGTGAACTGTCAGTGACACTCTTTGATCTGCAGTTATGTGTGGGGCCTGATTGGGCTGGGACTCGGTCTGCTGCGGATGGTTTGTTTCTCAGGAGGCAAGAGAGAAGAGAGGTCCCTGGAGCTGGGATTGGGGCCCTGAGGTCAGGGAGACTGAGCAGGCTTGGGGGCCTGGCTCTCCTTGGACATGTAAGCTGCCGTCTGGTGCACAGCAGGCTCAGAGATCAGCTTGGCTCAAGGGCTGCCTGGAGGGGAGCCCACTGGGACGGCCTCAAGCCTGCTCATGGGATGCTGCTGGTGCTGCCCAGGGACCCTGAAGAGGCATTGTTTCCAGCAGCCCAGGTTCAGGTGTGTGAGTGTCTCGGGTCTTCCTGGTGAGCAGAACAGGGACAGCTGAGCAAGGATGGTTGTGCTCTCTAGAGGTGACTGTCCTGACCCCATACCAAGCCCGGATACACTGCCATGGCTTGAGTACTGCTATTCCCCCAAGGCCCTTTGTTACAGCTGGGGTCTCCAGGGTGGCACTCTTGGGAGGTGCTGTGGACCTTTAAGAGGCAGGGCCTTACGATGCAGTTTAGGTTGGTCTTGAACTCACTTTGTAGCCCAGGCTGGTCTCGAACTTGCATTCATCTTCCTGCCTCAGCTTCCTGAGCGCTTGGATTACAGACGTGTGCCACAATACATGCCTTGAGTCTCTAAAAGCATGTTCCCCTCTGGAAAGGCTACATATTAGCAAGAGGAGGTGACTGTTCCTGGAGCGCTTAGCCAGCATTAATCCTTGTTCTGAATTCTTTCTACCTGTTGCCTTCCATAATGATCCTGACAGCCTGAGTATGAGGGCTGCCCCGTCCTCTACTGAGGCTTGTTGGGATTGTGTGACATTCCTGGCTATGGGCTCACCTTCTTGGTCAGGAGCAGCTTAGGCTCTGAGCCCAGGCCTGCTGTCTGCCATGGGGTAGGAGTATCCACTCTCAGGGGGCCGTGGTCCCAGTGATTAGGAGGCCCTGGTGCGGTGGCTGGTGGCAGTCTGTACCCCGGCTCCCTTGTCCTCTGGTGCCCCGCCAGAAGTGTGGCCAGTCCTTTCCTCCTCTCTCTCTAGCAGGGATGGAGCACCTGCGTGGCTGCCCTGGGCACCTGTCCAGGTGGATGTGACCATTTGGGTGTCCCATATCACTGTCCACATCCTGGGTACCTCTGAGCCTCCAGAGGCATCCTTGTGCCTGCGTGTCTGTCACCACGCGCCCTGAGCTGGGTCTGTCGCAGGGCCATGAGCCAACCTGTCTCTGGGCCCCTGGAGCCAGGTGTTCCTCCCTCTATTGACTTCAGGTTGTTGCTGCTGCAGCTGTGTCTTCCCTGGGACAGTGTGTGGACAGTGCCTGCCCCTTCCTGACGCACTTGTGCCTGGGACTGGATTCCGGGCCAGGTCCAGCGGGCTCTGAAGCCCAGGCTGCTCCCCTCTGTGGAGCTGCTTGGGCTCGCTGTGTTCCAGGGCAGCATCGCTTCTGTTGCCTCAGCTGAATTCACCCCATTGAGTCCCTGGATTTGGAGTTCATCTTGTAGCAGTGATATTTTAAGTAATTTCTGCATGGCTTTCACTAAGTCATGCCATAGGTTTAAGGGATTGGTAGGCATGTGAGGGGCAGAACAGGAGGAAGTGGAGTGTATTAGGGAAAGGGACCAGTGTGTGCCACGGTAGAGATCAGATCCAGGCACATGAATGACAGGAAGCAGAGCGGAGGGCATGCAGAAGTTGCGGTACTGACTGCCGCCTTGCTGGGCTTTTTGTCAGCTGGACTTCGATTCCCTAGTGGCCAGGAGCATGCCAAAGGTGTGCTTTGTGTGAACTGGGAACTCTGTAGTGGGGCTGGAGGCAGGCAGCTGCGGGAAGGGGTTGGGACAGAGTGGCTGGCAGGATGCAGTTGTCCAAAGGCAGGGTGAGGCTGTGGTCTCTCCAGGGGTTTCTGGGAGCCTTGGGGCTGCTCTGGGCTGCTTTCTAGGCTCTCCCAGTCACTGGGCTCTGTAGCTGGCTGGGGATGGGATGCCCTGTCCTGATACAGCTTTGGTGAACCCAGGCTCAGAGCCACATTCCCTTGGCGGAGCAGTAAAAGTCATTAACGAGGAGCTGGAGAGCTATAAATAAGCAAGCGAGATTCCGCTGCCAAATCGTGGGCTCACAACCCACAGGAGCAGGAATCGAGTTTGATGCATTAATAGGCAGGAGAGGAGGCCCTGGAGCCTCACTGAGCTGGCTGCTCCACGGCTGCAGTTCCT
This sequence comes from Ctenomys sociabilis, assembly GCA_004027165.1. Taxonomy (NCBI): domain Eukaryota; kingdom Metazoa; phylum Chordata; class Mammalia; order Rodentia; family Ctenomyidae; genus Ctenomys; species Ctenomys sociabilis. The sequence continues at coordinate 946 of PVKA01037829.1, read as the reverse complement.
GCTTCATGGGGACCTTCGGGGCACCTGAGCTTGAGGCTGGCAGGGTGTAGGGGCTCCTGGCCACGGGGCCTTACTTGGCCAGATGTTGCCTGGTGCTGCTGCCAGCCTAGGCCAGAGTCATGCTTTTTTCTACTGTCCCCAGTTTAAGGACAGGGGGCCCTCCTGGGAGTGGAGTGTCTGCTTCAAGAAACAGTCTCTTCCCTGGCAGGCGATGGTGGCCAACATCTGTGATCCCAGTGCTCTGGGAGGCTGGGAGGCTGAGGCAGGAGGGTCACAAGTTTTGAGCCAGCCTGAGCAGCTTAGTGAGACTCTGTTTCAAAATTAGAGAAAGGAAAAGGGATGCAGCTCAGTGCAGAAGCCTTGAGTTCATCCCCTGTACCAAACAGATAAATAAGCAGTCACCTAGCTCTCCTTCTAGTTGTGGGACCTTGGTTTTCTTTTTGGGCTGTGGACGTGGAGAGGCCATGCTGAGCTTGGGAGCCCTGTGTCCTCCCATGAACTCTGCCCCTGGCAGCGCTCCTTTTCCATGGGCCTTGGGGGTATCAAGAAGCAGGTTGTGGCATCAGGGCCAGGGAGTCCACCCTGCAGGTGGTGCTGCACATGTGCGATGGTGGGGAATGGGGGCCGTGTGGAGCGGTTCTCTAGGACAAGTGGGGTGCAGTGCAACATAGCCCAAAGATTGGAGTGACAGGTTCTCTGCAGAGCTGTGCTCAGGTGTGGGTGCACAAGGACTGAGGCCCTGGTCAGAGGCTGGACAAGAGGCTCCTGGGTGGCCATGGCTCTTTGGACCTGGGCAGCAGATTCCAGATGCATTTGGAAGATGAAACGGTGCATGCCAGAGGCTGCTTACAAGGGTCAAACCTGGGGAGAAATGGCTTAGGTAGCTGGGGAACACTGCTGAGATTGGGCAACCAGGCTGACACCCAGGAGCTCGGCGCTGGTACCC
>PVKA01037828.1:0-20718 GCA_004027165.1 Ctenomys sociabilis | reverse complement strand
ATTTTTTGAGAAACTTCTACACTTTTTTCTATAGCAGCTATACTAAATTACATTCCCTCCAGCACTGTTTCAGGGTTTCTTTTATAATCAGTCTTGCCAACCCTTGTTACACATTTGTCTTTAAAATATTATTATTTTATTATTTTTTTTTTTTTTGTCTTTTTGAGACAGGGTCTCACTATGCAGTTCAGGCTGGCCTTAAACTCACTTTGTAGCTCAGGCTGGTCTCGCACTCACAACAATCCTCCTGCCTCAGCCTCCCAAGTGCTGGGATTACAGGCATGTGCCACCACGCCCAGCTATTTTATTTTTTTAAATAGGACTGTCACCATATTGCCCAGGTTGGTCTTGAATTCATGGGCTCAGAGGATCCTCTTGCATCAGCCTCTAGAGTGGCAGGGACTACAAATGTGCAGTACCATGCTTGGCTAACATATTCTGTCTTTTTTTTTGAAGGTAGGGTCTCATTATGTAATTGAGACTGACCTTGAGCTCACAATGATTCTCCTTCCTCAGTTTTCTGTGTGCTTGGATTACAGACATTTGCCACCATTTTTTTGATCACAATTTTTTTTTTTCAGAACCAGGGATTGAACTCAGGTCCTTGCGCTTGCCAGGGAAGCGCTTATTCCACTGAGCTATCTCCCTGGCCCCTTAGCCACAATTTTTAATAATAGTTAGGAAACTAAAAGTGATAGTTCCTCATAGTTTGTTATAGTTTGTATCTAGATGCCCCCTCAGAGCCACATGGGCTCCTATGTGGAGAGTTTTTTTCTGGAGGGGGCTGACCGGATCATGGATGTATGGTTCTCATCACTAGGTTTTCCCACAGATGGGTTTATACCTGGGTGTGATTTGGGGAGGTGAAGGCTGTGGTGGGGTGGGGATCACTGTAGGCACGGCCTGGAAGGGTATGTAGCCCTCCTCCCCCCTTGATCCCTCTCTGCTTTCTACCTGTTGGGCCATGAACTATTTCTCTTCTACCATGTTGTCCTGCCTTGGACCCAGTACTGAAACCTCTACAAACTGAGCCAAAAGGAACCATTCCTCATTTAACTTACAGTTATTGGGTATTTTGTTCCAGAAACAAGAAAGTGATAGGGGGCTGGGAGATAGCTCAGTGTCATAAGCACCTGCTTGGCAAGACAGCAAGATCCCAAGTTCGATCCGTGGCACCAAAAAGAAAAAATAATCAAGACAGATTTTGGTTCTAAAAGGGCAGGGTTTTTGCTGCAACACTAACGGTGTCATGCAGAAGTTTCTGGGGCTTCCCGCAGGCAGAGTTTGGAAAGGTTTAAAAAAACAGTCCTAGAGCCAGGCATGGTCATGCTTGCTGGTAATCCCAGCTCTCGGGAGGCTGTGGCAAGAGCATCATTGTGAGTTTGAGACCAGCCTGGGCTGCAAAGTGAGCTCAAGGCCAGCCTGAGCTGCACCACAAGAAAGAAAGAAAGAAAGAAAAAAAGAAAGAAAGAAAGAAAGAAAGAAAGAAAGAAAGAAAGAAAGAAAGAAGAAAGAAAGAAGAAGAAGAAGAAGAAGAAGAAGAAGAAGAAGAAGAAGAAGAAGAAGAAGAAGAAGAAAGAAAGAAAGAAAGAAAGAAAGAAAGAAAGAAAGAAAGAAAGAAAGAAAGAAAGAAAGAAAGAAAGAAAGAAAGAAAGAAAGAAAGAAAGAAAGAAAGAAAGAAAGAAAGAAAGAAAGAAAGAAAAGGAAGGAAGGTGCCTGAGCAGGACACCAGTTATGAGATAAGTGTGGGCAGCAGGAACACTTCCAACGAGCATGCATAAGGGAGGGAAGTGAATGGGTTAGAGCCAGTATTCAGCACAGGTGTGCATTGGTACTGGCACATCAGGTGTAAAACTTGGGGATGGAGGCTCATTAGGGTCAGAAATGGGTTCACCAAGGCCAGAATCAGATTCATTAGGGCCAGAGAGAAAATGCGCTTAAAGAGAAAAATAGGTTTAAGTGAAGTCAAAAAGAAGAAAGTTATATAGAATTAACAGTTTTAAGGGCTGGCCAAATAGCTCAGTGAAATAAAGCGCCTGCAAGCCTGGGCTTTGATGCCCGAGCCTGCTGTGCTACCCCCACCCCAGGTGTGCTGAGACAGCAATTGAGACTGGGCGTGGTGGCGCGTGCCTGTGATCCCAGCTCTTGGGAGGCTGTAAACAGGTGGATCACTACGAGCCTGGTCTAGTAGTGAGACCCTGAACACCCTGTAAACCCTTCCCTACAATACAGAAAGAAAAAAAAATTAACAGTTTTCAGGACAATAGAGGGCCAGGCAGATGGCTCAGTGGAATAAGCGCTTCCTTGGCAAGCTCAAGGGCCTGAGTTCAATCCCCAGTTCCACCAAAAAAAAAAAAAAAAAAAAAAAAAAGGGACAATAGAGGCTTATAGCTATATATAAAAATGGGTTTTTTTTGTTTGTTTGTTTTCTTGATTCCTGTATTTACATTACTTTCTAAAACAACCATAAGGGACTTAGTGCGCAGTACTGTTTTAAAATCAAATCCTAAACGGAACACAGAGGGTGAAGCAAAGGTACAGCAGATAGAGTTTAAACCCTCTAGCTTTGCCCAATTAGATAAAAAAAAGAAAAGGTTCTTTTAAATTATGAGCAGTTAATTCCAAATGGCAGGTTGCTGTGGGGGATAGGGGGACAGGGAGAGAGAGAGCAGCACACACTGGTTCAGGGAGGGCACCAGTCTCAGGCCCTAGGCCAAACCAGCTGGGACGTTCCAGCCGCTTGTGCATCTGTGTACCAAATCCAGTTGCAGAGGTTAGCGTGAGCTGCCGACTACAGGGTCATGACCGTAGCTTGTGTGACCTTGGTGTTGTCTATGCACATTGCTGGCATCAAAAATTTGTTAGGCTCAAGATAGTGCTGTCATCGACAAAAGCAAACCATCTGGTGTCAGAGCCAGAGGGTCAGCAGGCACGCACAGTGGCTGCTGTGCCTCTGTGGACAAAAGTCGTGGCTACAGGGTCATGGCTCCCTGGACTCTGGGGGAGGGGAAACGAGAGCGAGAGAGCCACTCCTAGTAGGATCTTACCTACCCTGAAGCTGTGGAGTAAAAGCGGCCACCAGAGGCAGAGCCTTAGTACCAGGAAATCTCCAGGTTTTGCTTGGTTTCATCAAAACTGATTATACAGGAAAATCAAAGTTATAGTTCAGTCTACTCAAAACACTCTTTACATCACTCCAGACTCTCCTATTGGTCATTCTTTCTCTGATAAAAAAAAAAAAAAAAAATTAAAATTATTAAAAATAAAATATTTCGTTTAAAAATAAAAATTAATTAAAGGAAAAACATTTTAAAGAACTTTTCATGGGATTTCCAGTCCTAGTTTTTTAAGGAGTCTCCACGCTGATTTCCATAATGGTTGCACCAGTCTACATTCCCACCATAAAGAGCTTTTCACCTGCAAGTGTGCGTGGCCTCCAGGTAGGGCAACTACAAAGCTGCTGGTTCTCCCTACTGGAGAGACACAAAGGGCCCTTCCCCCAGGAAGAGAGTTTAGCAGAAAAGCAGGATAGGGTGGTTCTCTCTCTCCATTACAATCACACTAAAAGAAAAGTTTTTACATTTTCCCCTTAAGGTGATTGAATTAAAAGGCTGTTTCCACACTAAAAACAAAAACAGTTTGCTTTAAAAACAAATTATTTTTCTGAAGGTTTGTAATAATGGGGATATTTTAAAAGATTACTTAAAATTCTTTTAATTCCTAATTAGGTTGATTGCTTGATTTATGGTCCTAAATTAAAATTGGTATTAAAAAAGCTTTGATATTTTACAAACAACTATAGAGGTTTAAAGTAGAATCTTTTTTTTTTCTTTTATGGTGGAACTAGGGATTGAACTCAGGCCCTATAGCACTTGCCAGGGAACCGCTTATTCCACTGAGCCATCTCCCTGGCCCATAGAGTAGAATCTTAAAGCAGTGGGATTTAAACAGTTGTTTGATTTTGACATCCCATTTAAATAATAAAGGGCCTGGTGATGGCTTCCAAAAGGGTACAAGCTATAAGTTCTTCATATTTATCCAGCAAAGATATACTGTGTCCCAAACTGTTCAGATCAACCATTTATATTTTTCAGAATTTATTTGGTAATATTAATTGGCTCCATCTAGATTTTGGGCTAATTTCTCTGGTGTCACTAATTGTCATTATTCTTCAGATAAGTTAAATTAATTTGCTTGTTTTCACAGATGAGTCGTATTAGGCTAAGGAAGTTGATATGACTGCTTCCTCATCCAAAATATATACTACATGTTTCTTATCATACAATGAAAATTCTATTACAGAAGCAAAAGGACAAACCAATCCCTCCAACTTCATTTGTCTATGTACACTATTAAATTTTTAAAATTCTACAAAATATGGAAATACTGCAGGAGAAAGACAACTCCATTAAGTAAGAGAAAAAAAGGCTAGGAAGGGTCTTTTGGAGAGATCACCATACTGGACAATGGAAGGGACCCAATCCAGTACTAACCTGGGCAGGGGGTATGCTTGTGCTTCTCCAGAGAATGCTAAGTGACCTATTTGGGTACCAGAGTGTACTGTCAAGCTATACCATGAAGCCACATCTGGAGAAACTATCAGCGATGAGGCTAGATTCAACCTGGAGCCTATTGAAGGACTGACAAAATGGAAATCTGAGGTCTAAATAGGTGATAAAATACATAAAAATAACTGGGCTAAATTTCACTAGTATTGAGACAAAAAATGCAAAATATGCATATTACAGATAAAAGATTGTATTCCAAATTTTTCTGATAAGAGATCTCTGCTAATTGACAAATAATAAAATGTGACTAGTCTATTTATAATTACAAATTTATAAAAATTGTAATAGAGTGAATATAATTTAATTAGGCCAGGAATCTATTTGAGTACTCTTGATTTTGTAAAGATGTTTGTTTATGTGTTCTGTGTATTTGTGTGTCATTCTATGAACAGCTGTTCCTCTTTTTTCTTTTTTGATCATTTGTTCATAGTACAATTTGGGATATAGAGTTAACAGCATGCTCTTTCCTAAGCTACCTGATGGTTTAAGTGAGATCAAAATTGGTTCACTCACAGGTCATCAAAAATTTAAGATAGGGGTTGGGGAGATAGCTCAGTAAAATAAGCCCTTGCCTGGCCAAGCACAAGAGCCTGAGTTCAATCCCCAGTTCTGAAAAAAAAAAAAAAAAAATTAAGATAATTAAAGATTTCTTAGAGAGGACTCCAATTGGTGAATAGAGGGGTAGTCGACCTACACACATGAATAAGATGCTCCTAATAATCTGAATAATCTCTTAGGAGGTACACTCAATAATTTAGTCATTGATTAAAGGATAAAGTTTTTCAGAAAAAAATTACAATAAGGTTTTCTCTTAAAAGATACTCTTGGTACAAAATTAAATTAAGAAACAAAGGCTTTCACATGTGTATGGTAATTCATTATTGTTATTCTCAGCGTGTATTTACGATTCCAGGTGTACAGGTCTTCCAAAATGTAAAATAAAGATTGCTTATTGTAATAAGACTTTAAGATTCAGACCTCTGTCTTTAGCAAAAAAAATGTATGATGTGTAGACCATTTAAGGATGACTGACTAGGTAAAAAAAAAATTTTTTTTTTTTTTTGTATTTTTAAGGAAGAGTCTACAAGGTGTTGAGGGTCTCACTACTAGATTGGACTCATAGTGATCCACCTGTTTACAGCCTCCCAAGAACTGGGATTACAGGCGTGTGCCACCACGCCTGGTCTCAGTTGCTATCTCAGCACACCCTGGGGGCGGGGCTGGCACAGCTGAAAATTTTTTATGTATTAAACAGAAATGATTGGTTAAAAGTGTTATGTCAGAACAAAAATTTAATATGTCACAAAATGTCTTCATGTTTGTCATGCCACAATGTTGTATATGTTTTTTATTTCTAAATTTCTGTGTAAAAATGATTATCTTTTAACATTCTATAGGGATTTAAATATTAGAATATCCATGGTTGTTAGAAAGATAACAGTTCCTCCTTAGTTTTATGTCTAAGGTATTTGATATTCAGATAAATAGTAATGTTACGCTTATTGCCTCAGTTACAAGGTAATGTCAGCAAACTTTTCTTCTGGGCACTTAACAGCTAAAGTTTAGAAAACAAAAATTAGAGAGATGGATAGGCTAAAAGGATAGCCAATATTTTTGCCCTAGCCCTTCAAGGTCAGTGAGGACTCAGGATATAAGAGAATCTCTACTGTGATAGCCTGTAACTCAGTTGAGTCTCTAATTTTATGATTAGGGAGATTACGGGACCACAGAGGAATGATTAACAATGTATAGTGTATGGAGCTTTGCCAGATAGCTCACTGTTTTTTTGTTGTTGTTGTTGTCTTTTTGAGACAGGGTCTCACTATGCAGTTCAGGCTGGCCTTAAGCTCACTTTGTAGCTCAGGCTGGTCTCGAACTCACAACAATCCTCCTGCCCCAGCCTCCTAGTGCTGGGATTAGCTCAGTGGTTTAAAGTGTCACTTCAGCAAATGCAGTCAGGCGCACAGGATCGTGGTTCAATTCCCAGCTCCAGAAGCTGCCTCAGACTCACCCTTAAGGTAGTCTGAGGTAGCAAAAAAAAAAAAAACAAAAAAACACAAAACTCCTCCTCAAATTTGAGGGCCAGCCAAACAGCTCAGAGGAATAAAGCCCCTGCTTAGGCAGACACAGGGGCCAGGAGTTCAACCCCTGGGTCTGCTGTGCAGCCCTGCCCTGAAGATACTCTGAGAAATCAATTGAGACTGGTCATGGTGGCATGCACCTGTAATCCCAGCACTTAGGAGGCTGTAAACAGGAGGATCATTTATGAATCTGATCTATGCAGGGAGACCTCGTAGACCCTGTCCTAAAAAAAAAAAAAAAAAAAAAAAGTATAGTGTGCCTAAGGAGAGTCACCTGGAGAGAAAATATCTATGTTTCATAAAAACCAAATTTGTCACAGCCAGCCTGATAGCTCAGCAGATTAAAACCCCTGCTCAGGCAGACACAGGGACCAGAGTTCGATCTCCAGCATGCTGTGCCTGCCCTTCCCATAGGGCACACTGAGACAGTGATTGAGACTGGGCGTGGTGGCACAGGCCTGTAATCCCAGCTCTTGGGAGGCTGAAAATAGGAGGATCACTATGAGTTGGTGTAGTGAGATCCTGTAGACTGTGTACTAAATACATGTAAAAAAAGCAAATTGGTCAAGCAATGGCCATGACTCATCCTGATGGCTGACACTGACAGAAGATCTAAGAGGCGCTGTATACGGTTCCAAGGTAAATTCTGAGGATACTTGACTGACTTTGTTAGATAGCAAAAAGTTAATTTTTCTATTTATATAGGCTTCTCCTTAGCTTGGTTTTAACCTTCCAGCAGAGAAATGTAACTATAGGATGTAAAGTAATGCCATAATAACATGCCAAGTTGTAAAAGGCTCAAATCATTAACAACTTCTGACAACTACCAGCTGTACTGATAACTTGCTACTGTTATAGGATGCAGGGCTTTATAGGGTAAAATTAGTATGAAAAGTTACCAAAATCCTTGGACTAGCATCAAGAATAAAAAGGTCATCTAAAGAGCTCTCCAAACACAGCTTCTTGAACTGTATCGGAATACCCATCATCCACATAACAAAACAAAAAAGGGAGATATGTTGGGAGGTGCTGAAGCTGAAACTGATTGTGGGAGGGCGGGATGAGGACTCACTGCCTAAAGCAGGCAGCTACCTCTGGCTTGAGAAAAACATCCTGCCTGGACACTGTGGGCTATCGGTCACTAGACAACCTTGTGTCTTGCTACTTTGCGAAGGTATTAAATAAAGGCTCTGGAGCCAGAGAGATGGCTCAGCAGAATAAGCAAGTCCCTGGCAAGTGCAAGTGCCTGAGTTCAATCCTGGGTTCCGCCAAAAAATAAATGAATAAAAATTAAAATAAAGGCCCTTACTGTTGTTCAGGGTCATCTCCCCAACCAGGCAGACAGGCTACCACCTGACCCAGCTCTTGTCTGTCTTTTCCTCATTCCTGCTGCTGTTACTCCCTGGGGTATACTGGATCACACTGAGAGACCAGCAGATCCCTACACAGAATGCTAATACCAGTGGAGCTGGTAAAGACTGGGCTCAAGAAGTTTTGTTGTTGTTCAATCAGATTTTATTTTGGGGGGTCAGGGAGACAGCTCAGTAGAATAAGCACTTGCCTGGCAAGTGCAAGGTCCTGAGTTCAATCCCTGGTATTGCAGAAAAAAAAAAAAAGGTTTTATTTTGGTATATTTTACATATGCAAAATGATTTTTTTTTTTTTTTTTGAGAACCAGGGTTTGAACTCAGGACCTTGTGCTTGCCAGGCAAGCACTTATTCTACTGAGCTATCTCCCCCACACTCACATACATATAATGATGATATTCATCATAGGAAATTTATACCTGTACTTGACATAACTTGATTTTTTTTCCTCGTTCCCTTACCCTCCCTTCAACCCCTCCTCACCCCATCCATTTACAAAAGCTTTATTTTCATTTTGTTGTTTTCTTACCCCCTCCACCCTCAAGAAGATTTTTTTAATAGACGTTTGTTTATTGTTTGAGACAAAGTCTTGCTATATAGTTCAGACTGATCTTAAACTGCTTTTTTTTTTTTTTTCTTGCAGAACCAGGGACTGAACTCAGGCCCTTGTGCTTGCCAGGGAACTGTTTATTCTGCTGAGCTATTTCCCCAGCCCTTAAACTGACTTTGTAGCTCAGGCTGGCCTTAAACTCACAGCAATCCTGCTGCCTCAGCATTCCGAGTGCTGGCATTACAGGCACGTGATACTGATACTACACTCAATTCTCAAGAAGTTTCAGATAAAAAGATCTGAGATTAATGGCAGTGAATTAAAGAATCTGGCTGAAGGAAGTGGCAGGGCTACTGCTGGGAGCATTTAGTTAACTCTACCTTGAGAATCCATAGCAAATGGCCAGCAGAATGATTTTAAAATCTAAGGCTGGATGTGGTGGTGCATGTCTGTAATCACAGCACTCAGGAGGTGGAAGAAGGAGGATTGCCATGAGTTTGAAGCCAGCCTAGGCTACAAAGTAAGTGCAAGGCCAGACTGCAGTACATAGCAAGACACTGTCCTAAAAAGGCAAAAAAAAAAAAAAGTTGGGGCCTACACAAAGATGAAGCAGAAGAAAACTTGGTTGCTGGAAAGATTAGTATCAAAATAACAAATATTTTGGAATAATACAACAGAAAAAAAGGGGCTTGAGGGTGGCACAAGCACCAGTACGACTCCATCCTTTGCATCCTCAAAATTGCAAACACGAAGATCTGCTTTGAGAAGGGAGGCCCAGGCTAGCACACTCCAAAGTGGCGGCAGCCGAGGGAATGGGAAAGGATTCTCCAGGGTTCAGCCCACCTTGCTCAGTCCTCCAGGAACTCAAAGGCCTCTGCAGTCCCCAGTAAAATGCAGAGGGCTCAACGCCTCCTCCTCCAGCTGGCAGCTGCCCTTGGAGTTGTTCAGGTGGTGCTGGTCTTAGGCACATACGTAATGCAGAGCTGTGAGGTCCGTGAGGATTCCACCCAGACTTCATGAGAAGGCCTGGGCAGCCAGGCAATGTGCCCCTGCCAGGGCAGCACATGGAGCTGTGAGGGCAAATCCAGTGCGGCGGAGACCCAGGATGCTAGGAAAAGCCAGGACCATGACACATGTGAGGTAGGCCATGAGGAGTGCGGAAAGCCAGTGCAAGAGGGAGCTCAGGGCTGCTACAACTCCTGGCAGGGCCACGGGGGTGGGGCCACCCACGCCCTATAGAGTTCACATCTGGTAGTGGGGACGGAACTGTGGAATATGTTTTTTGTAACGAATTTTCATCTTGCTTTGGTCCCAATCCTTTCTATCCTTCTATTTGTGCCTTTTGGAATGGGAACATTCAGCCTGTGCCATTGTATGTGGGAAGCGTTCAACTTTTTCTTTTCATCTTTGCAGGGCTTAAGGACTAAGTTTGTCTTAAATCTCAGAGGAAAAATGTTTTATGTCTTTTTGAGACAGGATTTCACCATAGAGTTTAGGCTGGCCCTGAACTCACTTTACAGCCCAGGCTGGTCTTGAGCTCACAGTGATGCTCACGCCTCAGCCTTCTGAGTGCCGAGATTGCAGGCATGCAGCTCCATGCCTGTCTCTCAGAGGAAACTTTGGAGTTGGGCTTTTCAGCAGCATTGAAACTGTTAAGACTTAGGCAACTCTCTGAGAAAATAAATGCATTTTGTATAAAGGAATGCACATGGGCCTTTTGGGGGCCAGGGATGGAATGTGACAATCTACATCTAGATGTCCCCCTATAGCCTCACAAGCTCACAGTGTGATAGGCAGTTAGATAGAAATATTACAAGCAGTCAGACAGGGCGAGGCCCTCAAAGGAGACAGCACGGAAGACAAGATACCTTGCAACTGTGAGAGAGATGGGCGCTCCTACTGTGGGCCAGACCTAAAGACCAAGGATCAGGCAAATGCTTACCTCGCTAAAGACAAGCATCAGGGATGATAATCAGCTTGAGGACACCAGGAAGGATCATGCCTCCAATCCCTACAGATTGTTGGAGCCCAGACGGAAAGGCTTGGCCTTGCTGAAGAGACAGTCAGTGCAGGAAGTAGACTGTGGCAAGACGCCCAGCTTCCTGATCCCATAGTTTGGGCCCAATGTCGACTCAGTGTATTCTGTTTATCAGCCTGTCACTGGGAAACAATTCTGGTGTCAGAGAAGGTTAAGAGTTAACTGGACCAAGACAACAACAGATAGGAGACAGGACAAAATATTGACAAACTCTGCATGAGTTCAAGGCCAGGATCAAGATTTTCTGTAAATAAACCCATTTGATGGACCAGTGGCCCAGACCTCTCAACCCTGGTTTTCTTTCTTTCTTCTAATTTGGTCCTCCCTCTACACTGATCCCTTCTGTGAGGGCTACCCCCACCACACACGCACAGGATAAGCCCCTGTTCTATATTCATGTCTGCTTACTATGTGACTTACTTTCCCATTTGGCCCTGAATTTAATCCATTTTACCTGAACAATTGTGCTTGTAATCTTATTGGCTGACCACAGTTTTGTCCCACCTCATGCCCATCTAGCAAGTTCCAGTGTTTTCTACTTCAGACTCACCTCACCACAAGGTTATACTCTATAAAAATTCTTAGAAGTGGCAGAATCCCAGGCAAACCACTCTGGTCCTCTTCTCTCACACAGAAGCTTTCTTTCTTTCTTTCTTTCTTTCTTTTTTTTTAATTTCAGGGAAGGGTCTACAGGGTGTTCAGGGTCTCACAACTAGATCGGACTCGTAGTAATCCGTCTGTTTACAGTCTCCCAAGAGCTGGGATTACAGGCATGCACCACCATGCCAAGTCTCAACTGCTATCTCAGTGTGCTCCCGGGGCAGGGCCAGCATGGCAGGCTGGGGGGATTAAATCCCTGGCCCCTGTGCCTGCTTGCTGGTGCTCTAATCCACTTAGCTATTTGGCCTGCCCTATTTTAATAAATAAGTTCTGCTTTTAACCTCCATTGCTCCTAAAATTCATTCCTCAGGTTTAGAGGCACGAACCTATCCCAGGTGTCTTTCAGACTGGGAGTTTCATTCCCTTATATCACTGTCTTACTCCCTATAATATTTCTGTGTAACTCAGCTGCCTATAATATTATCTTTTGAGAAATGTCTGTTTGGGTCTATCCCCAGTCTTGTGTTTTATTTTATTTTTGAGACAGGATCTTTCCATGTAGTTCAGGCTGGCCTTGAACTCGTGTAGAGTTTGTCAATATTTTCTCCTCTCCTGGCTGTTACCTGTTAACTTTGTTGTTTGCTTTGCTGAGTCTTACCCCAAAAAATCTTGCATATTCCAATGTCATGAAACATTTTCCTTACATTTTCTTCTAATAGTGTCATAGTCCCAGGGCTTGGGGCTGCGGAGATAGCTCAGCAGCCTAAGAACCTGCTTGGCAAGCACCAGAACCCTGGTTTGACCCTGATTTCTGCATGCTGGGCCAGACACCAAAACCGGGCATCCTGACCCCGGGGAGACTGAGACAGGAGCATCACTATGAGTCTGAGTCATGTAGTGAGACCCTGTACCAAATAAATAAATAAGTAAAAGATTTTTTTTTAAAATAAAATAAACATAGTCGCAGGTCTTACATGAAGTCTAATCTACTTTAATATGTTTAATCCACTTTTTAATATGTTGAGAGATAGGGACCTAGTTTCATTGTTCTGCATATGCATAGCCTGTTTTCCCAGCCTCTCCCTTCTCTAATGCATGTTCTTAGCACCTTTGTTAAAAGAAAAAAAAAAAAAAATTGAGGGCCAGCCAAATAGCTCAGTGGATGAAAGTGCCTGCGAGCAGGCTCAGGGGCTGGGGTTCAATCCCCAGGACTGCCCTACTGATCCTGCCCCTGGGGTGCACTGAGACTGCAACTGAGACTGGGCTTGAGGGCACACACCTATAATCCCAGCAGTTGGAAGGCTATAAACAGAAGAATCACTGAGTCCAATCTAATAGTGAGACCCTGAACACCCGTAGACCCTCCCCTAAAATACAGAAAAAAAATTTTTTTTTTGTTGTAGATCTAGTTCTGTTAGGCCTAGGCCTAGTACTGAGCTCTTTATTTTGTTACACTGATACATAGTGTAACAATATATATATTGGTACTGAGTATCCAACTCAGAACCTTGGGCTATGCTACTGAACTATCCCGGCCTGATCTATGTGTTTTATTTCTTCCCTTTTCTTTGTTTTAAGAGGGATAGGAAAGTTTTAATAGGAAGAAGTTATACATTCAAAGAAATATAGTGTAGGCCAGAGAGAGTGAGAGTGTGTGTTGTGGTTTGTGTCTAGGTGTCCGCCCAAAGCCTCACGCAGTCTTGGAGCGGCGTCTGGAGTTCGTGATTGGTTACTGTGCTGGCGGAGGCTGCACCTGCCCTGGGGCAGGAAATCTGCATTACAATGTAAGGAGGGAAGAGGAGCTAGCAAGAGCGGCTGCTACCTCTTCCTTGTGCTCTTGCTCTCTGCCACCACCGTGAAAGGTTGCTCTCTGCTATGTGCCGCTCTGCTTTGGACCCAGCTGAACATGGACAGAAACCTCCAGGAACTGTGTGCTAAATAAACCTTTGCTTCCTTCATTTTGGGTGTCGGGTATTTGTCCCAGCAGTGAGAGAAGAGTAACTGAGACAGTGTGTTACACACTGCCAGGCAAGTGCTTATTCCACTGAGCCATCTTCCCAGCTGTGTGTTACACATTGGATCTGGGAATGCTCACGTGTTCAGTTTCATCCTAGGTCTTAGGACGGGCCGGGCCCCCCAACAGGAAGATTACTGCCTGGTCTGTTTTACAGCTGAAAAGAAGTGGCCTATTCATGGGGAGAAGAAATCTATTCGCAAGTAAAAAGGCAATGGTCGAATCTATTTGCAGATGAAACAGAATTGCCCAGGGTTAATGGTGTTCTGGGAGGGAAGAAAAGAGAAAAAAAATTGAACACGAATTGTTCCTGAATCTGCAATTTTCCTTTCTTTAAAACGATGGCTTTCCTCATCTCCTCTGAACCCGCCTGTGTATCCCCTGCTCGCTACCTCGGCTCCCGACCTTCTCTTCTGTGATTTCACACGGTGACAGAAGCAGCGTGGAAGAGACGTTTCATATGGCAGCTCTGCAAATTGCTACTATTAACCCCCCTCGGAGAGGGAAAAGACACTCCAAACCTACCCGATATCCAAAGTGCCGGGTTCGTGTTCTCTACAATAGAGAAATGAATTCTAGGAACAAAAAGAGGTTAAGAGTAAGCAAGGGGCTGGTGAGATAGCTCAGCAGTCTACAGTCGCTACGTAGGCGAGTTTAGGCAGGCTCAGGGACCACAGTTCAATCCCAGACACTACAGGCAGCTCCAGCCACGCCCCGGGGTGGGCTGAGCTGACCGCAAAAAAAAAAAAAAAAACTAGAGTAGGAAGGATTGACTGAGAGGAAAGCTAGCTTTCATTTTAGGAGGTCAGAAGGGAGCTCAGAGAGCTGCCCACCAAACCTGCTTCTCTAGGGATTTTATTGAGCAAAGCAAAGAGGTAAGGCGGGCTAGAGGTGGGACAGAAGTGTAACCCATCAATAAGATTACCAGTAGAGTCACTTAGGTAATACTGATCCAACGGCAAATCATAGGATGGGTGGGAGGTGGAACAGAACTATGGTCAGCCAATAAGCATACAGCAATTATAGTCGGCTGGGTAACATTGATTGAATGGAGATTGAATGGGAAAGCCAGGCAACAAGCCCATGCAGGAAGCACGAGGACTGTCTGGGAAGGGGTGGGGTAAGGGTCTAGTCCTCCCCCTCAAGGTGACTGATGTTTACTTAGAACATCAGTCATTGCTATGCATCCCTAGGGGACATAGATGGGTGAGTAGCTCTTCCGTTTCCTGATGCCTGGCCTCCAGCGAGTGCGCCTCCAGCCCTGGTTGTCTTCTGCACTGACCTGTGGAGGGCCCAGCCCTGTGTGACTGCCTGTGGTCGCACACAGCTCTTATAACTCTGTGGCACAGTGCCTAGCTGACAAGCGCAAGTTCAGAAGTTCAATTCTCAGCACCAAAAATGAAAAAAAAAAAAAAAAAAGCCTTATAATACCTGCACCCCCAAAGCCACGCATCTGTGTCCTTCTATGCTGTCCACACCTTAAGGGAACCCTTGAGGATGTCTACATATGCTACAGTTCAGTGGGCCAAACCAGCCCAGGTTCTTGTGTACAAGGAAAGAACAGGCAAGTGTGCACCTTGTAGTGTGTAGTAAGCTTACTGGGGATTGAGGACAACAGCAGGAATAGACATGAGGGTGAATAGGCAATAAAAGGACCTTTGTCACCGAGGCTGCCAGTACTTACTGGGTCAAACATCATTGGTCCGAGTTGCCTCCCATGGTCTCTATCACTAATGTCAGCTATCTGTGCACCTCCTACACTGAAGTCAGAGTCATCACTGGGGTGGTGTGACATTCACAGCCCACTAAAAGGAAGGAGAGGACCAGGCTCCTTTGTTCTATCTGTACCAATGGGACCTTAGAGGGGTGCTGTGTGTATTCTAGTGATATAGGGGAATAAAACTCCTGATTTGAAAGGTACCTGGACAAGTTCTTGTTCTCTAAAACTGAAGAGTGAACTTTAGGAAAAATGGAAGTTAAGAGCAGAATTTTTTTTTTTTTTTATCTTTTTGAGACAGGGTCTCACTATGCAGTTCAGGCTGACCTTAAGCTCACTTTTGTAGCTCAGACTGGTCTCGAACTCACAACAATCCTCCTGTGTCAGCCTCCCAAGTGCTAGGATTATAGGCATGCGCCGCCACACCTGGCAAGAGCAGAATATTTATTGGGAAAGAAAGTTTCTGTTGGAGAGGGACAGAAAGGGACCTAAGTAGGTTACCCGACAAGCTGTCTCTTTCAGGTTATTTTTATTTTATTTTGTGTATTTGGTACAGGGCCTACAGAGTCTCAATACACAGATCAGACTTGTAGTGATTCTCCTGCTTACAGCCTCCCAAGTGCTGGGATTACAGGCACACACCACCATGCCCAGTGTCAGTCACCATCTCAGCACGTCCCAGGATCAAACCCCGGGCCCAACATCTGCCTAAGCTGGTGCTTTAATCTGCTGAGCTATTTGGCTGGCCCTTCCAGTTTTTTTTTTTCATTTTTCTTTTGGCAGAACTGGGGATTTAATTCAGGTCCTCGCGCTTGCCAGGGAAGTGCTTATTCTACTGAGCCATCTCCCCTGCCCCCTCTTCCAGCTTATTTTTATAGGACAAAACCATGCAAGACCTAGGTGGAGGAAAATGGGAACTCACTTAGGTAAACACAAGGTGAGATAAAACTATGGTCAGTCAATGGGACTACAAGTACCATTGCTCAGGTAAAATTTATTAAGCCCAGGACCAAATGGGGAAGTGAGTCATGTATCAAGCAGGCATGAAAAAGGAATAGGACTTTACCTGGTAGCCCACGGGTAGTAGTCGGATTAATGGTTCTTCCTGGTTTCCTCAGGGTGATGATTAATCCCAGATGCTAATCTTTAAGGAGCTCAGCATTTGTTAGATCTTCAGTCTTTAGGTCTGGCCCACAGCAGGAGCTTCCCTTCCTCTCACAGCTGTGAGGTATCTTGTCTTCTATGGTATCTCCTTCCAGGGCCTCGCCATGTCTGACTGCTTATAATATTTCTATCTACCTTGGCTGCCTGCAACACTAGGACCCCACCTTGTCTCTCTTCTTGGGCAATCTAAGCCACACCCACCTCTATCTTATTCCCCCTGAGGGACATAAATCCCCTTAGTTTTTTTGGGGGGGCTGCTGAGGAGGTGGAGGGCTCTGTCTTCTGTAGCCTCTTCAAACTAGAAGGAGCTGTGGACTCTACCTAACAGAGAGTGTGTTCTCTCCAACTGCTTGTGGGCTGGGGCTCCCTGACAGGGTTAAAGAAAAGAAAAACCTATCAGAAAACAATAAGGAAAGGACTATTGACCATTGAGCTGCCTGTTTGATGAGAGAAAAACTTCACTATGAGCCCAAAAGTGAGGAGCAGGTCAGATTTCCACTCTTCCCACTGAGGAGAATATATGTCAGAGTGTATAAAATATGGAGTCTGAGAGCCATGGCCTTATAGCCATGAGACCTTCAAAACATGAAACACTTGATTCTGTACAATCTGAGCTTGTGGTTTCATGAAAATCAAAGAATAGAGTTGTGAACAAAGATGAGAAATTAAGGATAGTGTTTTGGAACTAAGGAGAAGTGGGGGAAGTTCATGGTTTCTCCATTTGGGGAATCTGAAAGGTGGAATTTCCTTAGTCTATGTATTTTTATCCAGTGCCACACTGTTTTGATTATTATAGCTTTGTAGTGTATCTTGGGTTTAAATATCTTTATTCCTTTGTTTTTTTTGGGGGGGGTTTTGCTTTTTTCTACTTTTTTGGTGCAGGGTCTCACTATGCATGCAGCCCACATTCATAGTGATCTTCCTGCTTTTTGCCTCCCATGTGCTGGGATTACAGGCGCGCGCCACCACGCCCAGATTGCGTCGATTGCGTCGCCGGCTCAGCGCACCCGAAGGCGGGGCCGGCGCGGCTTGGGGAACCAAGGATCAAACACTGGTCCCTGCGCTTACCTAAGCAAGCGCTTAGTCCGCTGAGCTATACCGCCGGCCCTTCTTTATTCCTTTGGTTAGGCTGGGGAGATAGCTCAGCAGCACACTGCCTGCCTGGCAAGTGTAAGGTTCTGAGTTTGATTCCTGGTACTAAAAACAAACAAAGATTGTCGTGGATAGTATTTATTTATTTATTTATTTATTTATCTGTTTGGTTTTTTAGAAAAAAATTTTTTGTTTGGCAGAACTGGGGATTGAACTCAGTCCCTTGCACTTGCCAGGGAAGCGCTTATTCCACTGAGCCATCTCCCTGGCCCCTAAAAAAATTTTAATCTTTTATTTATTTACTTACTTGGCAGTAGGGTCTCACTACATAGCTTGGATTCGTAGTGTTTCTCGTCTCAGCCTCCCCAGCACTGGGATCGCAGGCAGGTATCCCCACGCCTTGTTACAGTAGCTGGCACAGGGCACCCAGCGTCTGGGACGGCATGACATGCGATACCAGGGATCAAACCCAGGTCCTTGCGCTTCCAGGCAGGCCCTTAGACCACTGACCTATCTCCCCAGCCCTATTTGTTTTGACCTTGGAATAATTTCATACAAACTTTAGAAATTTTTCTCTAGTTCTGCAAAGAATGCCATTAATATTTTAATAGGGATTACAGTAAATCTATAGATCACTTTTGGTAATAAGGATATGTAAGTAGTATTGATTATTCCAATCCATAAACATGAGATATCTCTCCCTTTTTAAATCTTATTCTTTATCTTTTTCTTCCCTTCAATTTTTTTTGTTTATTTATTTAAGAGATAGTTTTGTTTTGTTGCCCAAGGTAGTATCAAGCTTTAGGGTCAAGTAACCCTTCTGTCTTGGCCTTCCGAGTAGCTGGGATTACAGCCATGCAGACCCATGCCTGGCCTGACTTCATTTTCTTTTATTAATTTTTCATAAATTTCATTGTAGAGATTACACTTGGATTACATTTATTCTTAGGGTTTTATTCTGTATTATACATGGGATTGCTGTTTTTTTTTTTTTTTTTTTTTTTTTTTTGGCAGAACTGGGGATTGAACTCCGGCCCTTGTGCTTGTCAGGCAAACACTTATTCCACTGAGCCATCTCCCCAGCCCCTTTAATTCCTTTTAAAGATAGTTCACTGTTGGCATACAGGAATACTATTGATATTTACATGTTGATTTTGTAATTTGCAACTTTGTTGAATATATTAATACTAACAGCGTTTAGGTGGAGCCTTAGACTTTTGTCTGTATAAGGTCATGTCATCTGCTGCTTCCTTTCTGATTTGGATGCCATCTATTTCTTTTTCTCTTTCTTGGTTGATCTGGCCAGGACCTCCAGCACCATGTAGAACAAAAGTGAGGGAAGTGGACACCCTTGGCTTGTTCTAGAACTTGGAGAGACAGCTCAGCTTCTCTCTGTCGGTGATGATAGCTGTGCTTATGGCTCTTACTGTGATACAGTTCTTCTATCCCAAGTTTCTCCAGAGTTGAATTATGATGTCATGTTTAATTTTATTAATGCCTTTCTGCATCTAGTGAGATGATCATGTGGCTTTTGTCCCTAGTCTGTTGGCATTTCTGGGAAGAATTCCTCTGAATGTAGTAAATCTTTTTTTGTTTTTTTAAGACAGTGCCTCACTATCTATGCAGCCCAGGCTGACCTAGAATTCAGGCCAGTCCTCCTGCCTTAGCCTCCTGAGTGCTGGGGCCACAGGGGTGCACCCCCTTGCCTGGCAATAGTGAGTCTTTTTTTTTTGGCATAACCGGGGATTGAACTCAGGCCCTTGCACTTGCCAGGCAAGCACTTATTCTACTGAGCCATCTCCCTGGCCCTAATGAGTCATTTCTGATGTGCTGCCCATTTCCATTTTCCCTCCAGGTGCAGGCAGAAGGCAACATTTATTCAGAGAAGCAAATCTGCTTTACAATTTAAATAGCTGAGATTTGATCTCTGGCTCTATCAGTTAACTATTTGAGTTAGGCAAGTTCCCTAGCTTGGTTAGAACCTCATTTTTGTTATCTGCAAAAGTAGACTTAATAATATGTACACACACACAAAAAATTTTAAATGCATACATATACATATAGACTTTGCCTTTGAAATACAGCATGAGCTAAGGCATGGGACATGGCTCATGGGAAGCAATGAACAGGAGCCACCTTAAGTTGCCAGGACCCGTGCAAGTACACACCTGAATCAACCCCATCTTGAGCAGAGCAGCAGAGCAAGCGCCCTGGGCTTCTCAGCAAGGTGAAATTTGAAAGAAGACAAAGAACAATTGAAAACTCACTCCTCTGGTTTATTTAATTATGTACTTGTGCTAAATCAGAAGATGTTCCTGATACAACCGTCTTCTCTAAAATCTCGCTTAATCCCCTCTCCCAAATGCGTCTCAGACCTGGACCCTGCCAGAGCAGATTTTGGTATTTTTCTCCAGCAAGCCGTAAGGAGCCTGCTCCGGGCCCAGTCCGGTCTCCATGGTTACTGTCAAAACACCACATCTGGAAGAGGTGGTTGGGAGCAGCTATGGCTCCTTTCCAGAGGCACCCATGTGCTTAGTAACCGGCCCGACTACCTGTGGAAGAGCTGAAGGTCTCACGGAGTTACCAAGAGCCTTTCTAGAATAAGTATTGGAAACTTATTTTTGTCAACAGCACTTGTTTTTAAGAAAGAAATGCAGTTACTAAGGGCTACTTTCTGCATGCGTGTTCCTACAGGTTGAAAACAGAGCCCTCACACAAGGCTTTTTTTTTTTTTTTTTTTCAGTACCAGGAATGAACTCAGGACCTTGTATGCTTGTGTGGCAGTCAGTGTGCCACTGAGCTGTATCTGTGGCCAACCCTTTTAAAAAATTATTATTATTTTGTATTTAGTACAGGGTCTACAGAGTTACTACGTAGATGGGACTCTTGGTGATCCTCCTGTTTACAGCTTCCCGATTGCACCACCACACCCAGCCTCAATCAAGGCCTCAGCATGCGCTGGGGGCAGGGCTGGCACTGCAGGCCAGGGAATGGCCTGCTTCTGTCTCAGCAGGAAATTTTATCCACTGAGCTATTTGGCCGGCTCTAAAAAATTATTTTTAAATTCTAAGACCTCATTAAATTGCTAAATTGCCCAGGTTGGATTTGAATTTGTTTTATTGTTTTGTTTTTTGGTGGAACCGAGGCTTAAACTCAGACCCTTGTGCTTGCCAGGGAAGCACTTATTCTATTAAGCCATCTCCCCGGCCCCTGGACTTTAATTGGTGATCCTCCTGTCTCAGTCTCCCAGAGTGCTGGAATGATATGCATGTGCTACCATGCTGGTCCAAGAGATACCTGTTTGTTTGTTTTGAGGCAGGATCTCACTATATACAGTAGTGCAGGCTGGCCTTCAATTCACAGAAATCCTCCTGCCTCCATCTCCCAAGTGCTGGGATTACAGGTGGGTGTCACTATGCCGGGCCAAAGGATACTTTCTTTTTTAGGACACTTTTTTTTTTTAAATTTTTTTTTTAATTTTATTTATTTATTTATTTATTTGTCTTTTTTTTTTTTTTTTTTTTTT
>PVKA01037827.1:0-20713 GCA_004027165.1 Ctenomys sociabilis | reverse complement strand
TCACCGCCACCACCACCATCACCACCACCACCACCATCACATCCACCATCATCATCAAGCAGTAGTCAAAAAGATCCTTCCATTATTTGTCTCAAATCTCTCCACAACCCCATGACATTATTTGTTCATGAAGAAAGAGACCAGACCCAGGGGAATCCAGTAGTGATCAGGGTCACCCAGGTGGCCTGGGGCAGAGGTGGCAGAGGTGGATCCCTACACAGTTCTGCACATTCCCAAGCATTGATCCATTACAGTCTCTAACCTGGATCCGTGTCCTGGAACCAGGGACCCAGGACACAGGCTTCCTCCTTTAGCTCTAGGTAGAGTCATTAGGCAGGAGTGACCCAAATGCTGGTCCACATGAGACCACCAACTCATTCCAGTGGGAATCCTGCCTTCTAGAATCTTCTAACCAGCACTCAGGGCTCTTTGACTCCTCATGTCTCCAAAGCTCAGAAACATGAGACCCGGGGCAGGGGAAGGGGGAGTGCACATGCTATTCGCATTGGCAAGCAACTTGTTTGTCAACAACCTCACACCAGGTAATATCACTGCTAGACCAAGCAACACATTTGCTCAGGGAATATGAGAATCCAGGAGTCTCAGAATATCTTAGGCTCACACCGGACTTTTAAAGGCCCACAATATTAACTCAGATCATCCCAGAATCCATAGCATGGTGTCTGCAAGCACGGGCACAGGACCTTCATTTGAGTCCCAGCTCAACACTGCGGCTCCCTCTCTAGAGATGACAGGATGACCGCTGCATAGCAGGGCTGCAGTGGGAGGATCTGGGGACACCCCAGGCCCCCACGATCACATGGGGAGACCCCACTGCTTTGACATTCTCATGCTATACTCCAGGAAAACAGTAGAGCCTGGTTGCCAACTTCAGTCTCTAGACAGACAGACACACACACACACACACACACACACACACAGCATGAGAGCACACAACTATACTCACACAGGCCCATACCCACCACTATTACACACCCTCATGGACACACACAGCACCCACTTACATACATATACACATAGCACGCAATCAACCATGCAACATATACTCAGGCAGACACAAATACACACTCACACAACACAGATACACAATCTATACAATCCTACACAGTCAGCAGCACACAGTCATACACAGAAATACACAGTCATACAAGCATCTTCACACCCACAATCACACATAGCCAGATACATAATATGTCACACCGACACATCTTCAAACACATATAGAATCACACATAGACAACACATAAGATATACTCACACAGATACATACACCAACACACAAAGAACACAATCCCATTCATACACAATCACACAGACATACAGAACACATTCAGCAGACGCACACCCATCAACACAGACACACACAACACCCAAAGACAAACAAAATACACATATACAATTTCAAATAGACATACATACCCTGCATTCAAATACTCACATATACACGGAACATACAAGTGTGCACGCACACACACACACACACACAAGCAGTGCAGAGCCTGCATCTGTGGTCTGCAGAGAAGTCCACGTGGCTGCGGAGAGGTTGCCTCCCAGAATCTTCCAGCAGGCATCTCGGAGCCTGGAACCCTCTGTCTGCTCCCTCTTCCGCATGACAGCCCCGCAGACGCCTGATGACAGCCGCCCACCCCCAGCCTCGTCTGCCCCAGGCCTCTTGTCACCAGCTCCCTCAACCATCCCCCAGATGACAACCTCCAGATCCGATGCTTCCCTGGGACCCCTCCTCAGCCCTGCCCCAGCCCACCTACTGTGCCTGCTTGGGTAGCACTCCAGCAGACATAAGGCCCCTTGATGCTGGCCAGAGCCTGGACCCCGAGACTGCAGCACCTACAGACGCGAGGGCCACCAGTGCCCTCAGATCCTCTTCCAAACCTTGGAGTGGAGCCACAGTACCCTGATATAAAAAGGAGCGGCTGACATTTGGCCCCTGTGCACACCTGACCCTGACCTTGCTGTGGTCTGCCAGCTGAGCCTGCTTACATGTTAAACTCCTCCGGCCCTGTCACCAAAAGCAACAGCAGCCCTTTCAGCTTTGCAGTCCCCCGGATCAATGAATTAAATCAGCACCTCCTCCCAGGAAGGCTAACAAATCACAGCCAACATGTACATACGTGTGTGTGTGTGTGTGTGTGTGTGTGTGTGTGTGTGTGTGTGAGAGAGAGAGAGAGAGAGAGAGAGCAAACTGCACATGCCAAGATATTTTGGGGTAATCAGAAGTGAGCACATTTGCTCTCTCCATCTACCAGGGAAGAAACTGAGGCACAGAGAAGCAAAGAGATTTTCCCAAGGTCAAAAGCCCCTTGGAGAAAGGCTCACGATTGGGGTCTGGTGGTTGCAGACTCCTCCCCTGCCCAACCCACATCTGTCACCAGGCCCTGGGTCAAACACTGGCCAGAGAGGCTGCCCTGGAATCCCCATCAGTGAGTTCATCACCTCCCAGCAGGCGCCTCTGCTGACCGGCTTTTACTCACTCTGCAGTAATTAGGGCTTTGGTCTTCCTTCAGCTAACAAAGCAAGTGCGGTGTTCCCAATGGCAGGCAGGGGGTCTGGAAGAAAGAGCACTGGATCAGGAATCCCAGGGTCTGGGCCCAGGCTCAGGCTCACCTGCCCCATGTCACTAGATCCTACCAAGTGTCACCTCTTCATGTGTAAAATGCCGAGGATCTTACAACCCTGGCAATCGAGATAACAAATAGGAAGAGATTTGGAAAGAATTTAGGAAAGGAATACAGGCCCATGCCTGGCACAGTTTGAACA
The DNA here is from genome assembly GCA_004027165.1 of Ctenomys sociabilis. Taxonomy (NCBI): domain Eukaryota; kingdom Metazoa; phylum Chordata; class Mammalia; order Rodentia; family Ctenomyidae; genus Ctenomys; species Ctenomys sociabilis. Next base: position 17,917 of record PVKA01037827.1, on the reverse strand, counting down.
CTTTTAAGCCTAATGAAAAGCCCTGAAGGTGGAAGGCATTACCCCAGTTGCAAAACAAGCCAATGCTCCTATGACACTAAGTGATCTGTCCCTCTTCGACACAATCACAGACTCTCTCATCTCTCTGTGTCCACAGAGAAAGCTGAGCCCCTGGCCCACGGCATGTGGCCCATGTGGTATGGCCTTGGCCGCTCTGGAGGGCAGCCGCAGAGAAGCAGGAGCCTGCTGCCCTTCCAGGGTTGTGTCATTAGCCAGATAGTTCTGGTTGGGACAGCGGACAGAGGCAATGAGGGAAATGACAGACAAGAACTCTGAAACAGGGCCAGGTCAAGGAGACACTGTGACCTCCAGGAGGCTCCATTGCCAACAACTACTTATTCCTCCTTCTCCTCCTCTTCCTGGCCTCAAAGAGCCCCCAAGGACCCCCCTGGAGCCAGTACCTGCTCCAGGAGGTCCAAATACCTTGTGCTAAGCCCTGCACCCCTGTGTGCCACATACAGCCTGCTTCCCCCACTCCCACAGGAAGAGCAGAAGCAAAAACTGTGGCCATGTCCCCTCTTCTGTCACTCTCAAGTACCTGGCCCAGGGTATGGAAACCCACAAAGAAAAGATTTGTTCTGTGCCATTTGGTTCACTGCTACGTTCACCAGTGACCAGAATAGGGCCTGGCACCTAGTAAGTGCTTAAGAAATGTAAAAGAAAAAGAAAAGGAAATCAAAAAATCTGATTTGTTTCCTTCCATCTTTGGGCTGGCAGCCACGGGGTAGAGATTTAACTCACATTGCTTGGATTTAAGGATCCAGGGCCCTTAGAGTCTGAGACTCATGGACCTAGAGATTTACAAAGCACCCACTGATCCAGCTTGGAGCCCTAACCCAGCCCCAGAACTGGTGGGGACAGCAGGGTTGATGGAGGACACTATGGGAAGGAAATGTTCTGCAGAGAAAGAAGAGGAGGGAGGGCAGGGTCCAGGAAAAGGGGAAGGAGGAGGATAAAGGAACCGAGCAGAAGGGGGTAAAATGGAGGGAGGGATGGAGGGAGGCACAGGAAGGGGTCCTGCACACCCTGCAGCCCAAGGAGTCACTCTGGACCCCATACCCAGCCCAGCACCCTGTCTTTCACCATAGTTCAGAACACCCCAAATGTGGGGCTGTGGAATTAAGAACAAGGCAGTGTGGGGGAGACAGCTCTAGATCAAGGAGGCACAGAGAGCCTGTTTCTTTACCTCACACAGCTCCGAGATGCTAGGGCTGAGCCATCAGGGGAGGGACCAGGGCAGTGGGGGCCCAGAAGCACTAGGAGCTGAGGCCCAGGGAGCCGCACCTGGTGTTCAGAAGACAGGGGACAGGGTAGCAGGGTGTCAGGAGAGGGAAATGGTAGAACGCTCAGGCTCTGGGGCCTCTGGGGCCAGAAAGCACACAGAGGCTGCAGTCTCCGGGATCCTAGCTAGACCAGGAGCTTCAGCCAGAGAACTGGGTAGGGGAGCCCAGAGCCCCTCCCCAAGGTCAAGAGGAGTCAGTCAGAAGGATGTGGGGGGCTGCCTGGTGCCCCCTGGAGGGGCTAGAAGACACCCTCTTCTCCATGGCCGCCTGCCTCTCTTCCAAATCATCTGGGATGGAGGGGATCCTGGGGAGAGTGTAAAGGGCAGATGCAGGACAGGAGAGAAGGGCAGAAAAACAGGCCGCAGCCCTCCCTCAGGTACTCATGGCAGTGCCCAGGGCTGGCAAAAGCTACTCTGAAAAGCCAGGACCAGGTGTCCAGGACACAGGGTGGGGCCAGGTCCTCCAGCTTGTGGGGAGCCTGGTGCCATCTTCCCATTCCCTCATCCACCCGCAGACTGCAAGCTCAGGCTTGGTCCCTGCTCAGTGTCACCCTGCATTGTCCTGACCTACCAGCATCCCCTTTATCAGGCCTCAGGGACAATGCAGAGGCAGGAAGAGGAAAGGAAGGTCTCTAGATGCCTACCCAGTAGTCAGCCTGGCCCTGAGACTGGAATGCTGAACAGAAAGAAGTTTGTTCTGAAAAGTGGACAGGAGTTTCCAGAGCAGTTCCTGGGGCTGAGGGGAGATATAGATCCAGGAGGGGACATGACAACGTGGGCAGGGCCCGAGGACCGGGCAGCCAGGAGAGGGGGAATCCTCTGCCAAGCCTTCTCCTGGCCCAGCCCTTGGACCTGTGCCCTACGGGTAGAACATCCCAGGCAGGCAAAGCCCCCAGGCAGGGAGAGAAAGAAGGACTGATGGCTGTCCAGGCCAAAGTGAGCCCTCCAGCCTAAGACACTCCTCACATGCGAATAAGACCCCACCACACCACACAGACACACGCAGTCTCTCTCATTGCCCCCCCCCCCCACACACACACACACACACACACACACACACACACACACACACATGTACACAAACACCTCTGGCGGCAGACTATAGACTCCCAGGCCAGAAAATAGCCCAGGGATTTCCTCAGACCCCAGTTTCTTCCATAGCCCAGGAGCATCCAGAAACCTGATCAGAAGCAACACACAGGCAGGGCCAGCTGATGCCTGTCCAGGCCCAGCCAAAGTCCCCTCCCTGAGGCAACATGACCTCCCGAAAAATAGGCCTGTCCACCCCCTACCAAACCCTCTTTGCCCTCCACCCCACTCCACATACCATCCAACAAACAATTAAAACCCAATCATCATAAACACTCATTATATAACCATCTCCAGGGCTGCTGAGGGCTCCTTTTAGCCCCTAGAGTCTCTGCTCTGACCCTGGCCTGGCTCCATAGGGTGCAGGCTAGGTCTCAGACACCCGCTGAGATCCTGGGCAAGGAGGGGGGCCTTCCACCACCCGCCTGGAGGAAAGTTAAAACCCTGCCCGGGCTTCCCCGACTCAATCTCGGCGGCTGTCACTGTCCCTCCACCAACACTCTCGGCTCCGCCGGCCGGCAGGACACTGGCACCAGCTTGGATTCAGTCGGTCGCAGAACCGCAGCAATCAAGGGGCAGCGGGGACAGACTGACAGACTGCCCGGCCGGCAGCCTGACTTGTTGAATAAATTTCTGCAGCGCTGGCTCCGGTGTTGGCACCGGGAGAACTTTGGTGGCCTCGGAGAGGGGCCCGGTCAAAGTTCCCCATCCTTCCTTCCCAAGGCAGGGTCCCTCCTGGGTGCAGGATGGGGAGCCCACCTGACGGGCTGCGCGACCGGGTGAGGGGGGAGGGGATCCCCGAAAATAAATAAATCGATCAACCCCTCGATAAAGAGCCCGGCGGGCCGAGAGCCGGCCGCGGAGCTGAGCGCCCTGCGGCCCCTCCTCGTCCCCTCCCCACGCCATCCAGCCTACCTTCGCGGAGACGTCGCCGGCCGGCGGGGTCTTCCTGATTGGGGCCGCGGGAGCGACGCGATCCCTCGGAGCCGGCGGTCAGAGGGACCCCCAGCCCGGCCGGCCCCCGCCCCGCCGACTGCGGATCAGCTGCGCCCCCGGGGCGCGGGGGGCGGCGGGCGGCGCGCGGCGGGCGCGGGGGCCCGGGCCATGGCGCGGGGGGCGCAGCTGCGGGCGGCGGCGGCGGCGCGGAGAGCGCGGACCGCGCGGAGTTGGGCGCGCGGCGGCGGCGGCGGCGGGCGGGGGTGCGGGCGCTCCGGGCCGGGGGCGGGGGCGCGGGGCCGGGCGCGGCGGCGGCAAGCGCCCGAGAGGCGCGCGCGCGGGGTCGCACCTCCTCCCGGCCGCCTTGGCGCGGCTCGCGACCCCCCCGCCCCGGCCCGGGCTCGAGCGCGGGGTCTGCGCGGCGGGGGCTGCGGAGGAGCCCGAGCGCCCGGCGGTGCGGGGACGTGCGGCGGCGGCGGCGGCGAGACCGAGCGCCCGCGTGGCGGCAAAGCCGTCCTTATACTGACACCACATGTCTTCGGGGAAAGCTGCAGGCGCGGGACGCTGCGGGGAGGCGCGCAGGCGACAGACACTGACGGTGGCGGCCTGGGAGCCCCTTCCCCAAGCCTTGGGGTCACCTCCTTCAACTCAGGGTTCTGCCCGGGTTGGAGAGGGTCCTGACCCCTCAGCCCGAGGGCTGCGTCATGCTAGCGAGGGGGACCCCATTAAGGACCAGCCCGTGTGCGGGTGCCTGGTTGGTCTAGTCACACCGAATCCTCTCTGAGATGAAGCGATTGGGTGCGAGGTGCCTACAATGGCCCCAGTGAGGATCTGGCGGAGTCCCCCAGCCGCTAAGTGGGAGGGCAGAACCAGGACCCCACTCCTCAGCCGCCGGGGAGGGAAGCTGCCTCCCCGCTCCTCAGTCACACCCCTGCTTTTTCCCAGATCCAAGGTTCCGCTGAAAGGTCACCTCCTGCAGGGAAGCGCTCTGAAGTCCCCGGGTGGGCCACAAGCCCTATGTCCCGCCGCAAAGGCCGCCCGCAGCCTCACCATTGCCCTGGGCAGCCAGGCTGGGGAGCAGGAGGCCAGGCTGCTCCAGGAAACTGGCACTGCCCAGGCTTCCCCTGAACCTCCCTCCCTCCATCTCTGCTTCCCTGGCTGTGGGCTGAGGGGAGGGGAGCGTCCAAGGTTATGATCCCCTCTTATTGGTTCCTTTGCATCCAGTCAAACAAATGAAAGGCATCGAGACCCTCCCAAAAGCTAGTCAAATCCACCTTCTGCCATTCAATGAGCCTCTTCTAGGTGCGAAACACGTCCTGGGGTCCACCTTTGTGTCTCCATTTTACTGATGGAAACTGAGGCTACAGGTGAGCAGCTGGTCAAGTTTCACCTGGGAAGCCACAGCCCCAAGAATGGACTGAGTGCTCCCCAACCGTGCCTTCTCTGCACTGGCCGCACCCCAGGCCTCCTCTGCAGAATGCGGTGGGGACACCTCAAGGCTTTGCAGCCAGAGGGGGAGGATGCTGAGGCTGTCCTGAGTCCACCCATCCAGGCAGACAGGGAGAAGGTGCACTGGGGTTGACCCCAGCCCTGCCACTTCCAGACAGGGGCATGAGCAAGCCCCAGACTACCTCTCAGCCTGGGTTCCTCGTCTGTGAAGTGGGGCTACAAGTTTACACGGCCCAGCATGCAAAGTCTCTAAAGGATTCAGCCCAGTGCCTGGCACATTGTGATTACTCAGCAATCCTCCTCCTTGCCCACCTCTTCATCTATCAGGGAGCTAAGCCTTTGCAAGGAGACCAGGATGTGAGGTTGTACTGAACTAGGAGATGCCCTACAGGTATGAAAGGAGCGAACCACACAGCATCCCCAGGTGGGATGGATTGATTTCAGATCACAGTGGGCTTCGCAAGGCCTCATCAAAGTAACACACCTTGAATTCAGCCCCAAAGTTTCCCAGGATTAGGAGGAGACAGTGGAGCAGTGACATGGAGGAAGGAGAGATGGGGGACAGAAACCAGGTGGTGCAGGTCAGGCACAACCAGCCCCAACAGCTGGATGCACAGCTGGGAAACCCCAGGCCTGAAAGGTGAAAGCAGTTAGGCTGCAAGGGAAGATAGGAACCACCACTCATGGTCTCTCCGTCCTCCTCTGCCACATTCTCGTGAAATGCACAGGGCTCTTGAGGACCTGGAGAAGCCACCAGATGGTGAAGTCTCAGGTCCCTGTTCCTGAAGGAAGTGGCTGTCCTGCCCCCTGGCATCATTCCCAGGGTGACTCAGGGCTCACCTCCTTTGGGGCAGCTCCTTTGCGATCTGGGGCATCTCCAGTCATTCAGATTTTTTTGTACCTGAGAAGGAATTTGCTTGCTTTCATCATCCTAGCCTCTTCCCTCTTGGCCTCCTCTAGCGTCCACATCAGCAGGAGGTCCTGCCTTACTTTTAGGCTAAATTTCTGTGCCTCAGCAAAAGCCTCAGTTGTGCACTCCATCCACTCTTCCTCTCTTCTTCCCTCCCTCCCAGACTGTGAGTGTCCTGGGGACACAGAAACTGCAGACAAGATGACAGGCCAAGGACAAAGTGGGGATGAGAGGACCCTTGGGCCCACTGGAGGACAAGGGTGGGATTCCATTCTCAGCAAGAAGCATGGCTGGGCTGTCCCTCCCAGAAAATCTGGCTGGCTGCAGCTGCTTCATTTATTCATTATTGCTATTTATATTGTGCCTGGTATTTGCAGAAGACTGCTCCGGCCACCCACACATGCTCACTGGGCCCCTGTGTACAGGTAGCAGGAGTGGGTGAGTGGTCCTCACTCCTGGGCAGTTGTGTCACCCCCCACCCCTGGACAAAGCCCAGCTCGGGCTGTACCCCAGCAGCTGCAGGGCAGATCAGCCAAGCTCATCCCCACCTGCAGAACTTGTTGAAATTGTAGAGCTAGGCAGACAGGGAGCAACCCTGTCACTGGTAGTAAATAAATAAGCTGGGGCTAGGATTCCTGCCCTGGGACATCCAATAATGTCTCTTGACCCCAAGTGAGAGCGCAATATCCTCAGTGATTTATTTCTCAAAGGTGCACAGATTGTTTTCTGGGCCCGGCCTTGTGTGAGGCCTTAAGGAATATTAACACTGTTAATCCTTATCCTAATCTTGTAAAATCATTGCCTCTGTGTTATAGATGAGGAACCATTGTCATCCAGAGGCTAAGTAACTCACTCAAGGTGACACTGCTAAGATGCAAAAAGGCGAGGACGTGAATCCAGATGTTCTCTCTCTCTCTCTCTCTCTCTCTCTCTCTCTCTCTCTCTTTCAATGTATTCGGTACAAGGTACAGGGTCTCACTATGCAGCTCAGACTCATAATGATCCTCCTGTCTCAGCTTCCCCAGCACTGGGATTACAGGCATGCACCACCACACCCAGACTCTGTCACAGGTTCAGCAGGCCCGAGGGTGGGGTCAGCAAGGCAGGTGGTGCCAAGGATCAAACCCCAGACTCTGGGCTTACCTAAGCAAGCACTTAGTCTGCTGAGCTGTCTCACTGGGCCTGTTAGTCTTGCTCTTAACTAAGATTCTGGATGCAAAGAAGACTCAAAAGCCCTAGGAGTTAAGGTTTGCAGATTTCAAACTGAAGCAGCTGAAGGAGAGAGAAGGGGCCTAGATTCCTCCTGTTAGAGCACCCTCCTCCACCTGCCCTGCTCAGGCCCAGGTCCCCAATTGTCCTCTGAGAGGCGCTGTGTCCTGAACACCCACCAACCAGCCTAGACAGCTCTGGTCCACGGGTGGCCTCACCCATGGGAGGAGGGGAACATGAGGAAACAATGGCAGAGAACAAACTGGGGCATTCCCAGGGCAGCTGCTGAGCACCTCCCAGGCACGGGCATGGGCCAGGTCTGGGGAGACTCCCAGGTAAAAGAGCCAAAAGGCTACCTGGATGAAGTCAGGAGGGATTGTGGAGTGAGATACAGGGGAGGGTGGGCCAGGCACTGGGCTTGGAAGGGTACTTGGTGGACTTGGGGAGATCCAGGGACCCCAGAGCCCAGTCTGATGGGCATCAGATGGTGTGCTCTGCATCATACAGGGTGAATAACTAGAAGAGTCCAAGAGAAGTGGGTGGAGAGCAATAGGAGAAGTGGAAGGAGACTAAGGAAAAGATGTGGAGACTGGGTCCCATGGCCTGGGAACACACCTGAAGAGGATCCCCAAAGGGGCAAGAGTGTCTACATAAAGGCTATCATGTGGCTCTTGCTGGATCCCCTCCATTCCATGTCCCCAAACAAGTCCACCAAACACCCAGAAGCTCTGTGCCACAGGGATTTGTGGTGTGCGGTGTCAGGAAAGATGAGTCCCTCTCGGAGCCAACATGGACAAGGACAGCCCTGGGGAAACTCTCCCCCTATGGGGCCTAGACAGCAGAGGCAAAGGCCCAAGCCAGGGGTCCCAGGATGACACTGGCATCCCCAGGGTCGCCACATGCATGGGGATCACATCCAGGCATCTTGGTATGGAGATGCCCCTCCCCGCTGGCCCCACTTGCTATGTTTGCCTACTTGACACCCCAGTTGTTGAGGTGATGGGGTTTTGAACCTCCTTTTAGCCCAGAGAGCCAGAAACCATAGAAGTTAAGTGAGCTGCACAGGGTCACATTGCTAACAACCAGCAGAAACAAGAGTCCCATGCAGGTGGGCGGACAGGCGGGAGGGAGGGAGGGCGGGAGACACTAGGACAGAAGGTAGGGAAGCAAAGAGAGGACAGATGGGACAGATGTTGGAAACCTCAGGTCCCACCAGGCAGGTGGCTGTCTGCCAAAAGAGGTCCTTAGTGTCCTAGAAGCTTCCTATTGAGTGGGGCTCAACACCTGCTAAGTAGACACATCTGGAAAGGACTGCTTGATGCCCTAACAGTCTACAGCTGGTGAAAGGGGTAGCAGTGGGACTGTCAAAGGGGAGCCCCCTAGAGGAGCACTGCCTAGACTCCTACCCTGACAGAAACAACAACAGCTGCCAACAGTCAGCACACCACACTGCCTTGCAGTGTCATGACATACAGCAGGTGCTCAATAATTGTACATCTCGAATTCCAGCTCTGCAGCAGTCATTTTCAGGCTTGTCTCACCAATGAAGAAACTGAAACCAAATAAAGGCACTGCGACAGGCCACCAGCCACTCTAGGAGGTCACTGGGTGCTGTTTCTTGACCACCTACTAGGTGTCAGTTGCACAGAGATGCACGTCCCTAGCCAAACAGGGGGACAGCCATGTGAGGACCATCTGGGTTGCAGCTAGCAGAAGAGAGCTGGACACCAGGGAGGCAGAGGATTCCCACAGGGTAGCAACTGTGGCTCTGGGTAGGTCCCTGAGTGGTGGCTAAGAAAGAGCTGTCAAGGTTTTCCAAGGTCACTCCTAGTGGGATCATGGCAGGAGCAAAGACCAGGAGAGAAGAGGGATGGACACCAGAGGAAGAAATGAAGGAGCAGGAGAGGAAGGGAGTCAGAAGGGAGCCAAGGAAGAAGAGAAACCCCTACCCCCCCCCAAGTCACGGCTGTTGCCTGTCCCTCCTGCTATCTCTGCCTCACTCTCTCTGTGTCTTTGGATGTCTATTTCCTGTTTCTTCCATGGCTCCCTTCCTCCTTGGCTGTTTCTCTCCCTTCCCTGTTTCTCTTGCCTTCTCTGTTTGTCCCTGTGACTGCAAGCCAACCCTGTCTGCATGTCCACCCCGCTGTCCCTGGCCTCGCACTCTGTGTGTTTAACTGTCACGCATGCACATGTGTCTCCTCTCTGTTCTCTCCAGTGTTCCTGTTGCTTGCAGAAAAAATAATAGAGCAGACGCTGCCCTTTCATTCTCAGCTGGACAAAGGCTCCAGGAAGCCACCTCCAATGTCACCATCAAGGAGAGCCAATAGAGGACTGCAGGGCAGGAGGGGCAGCTCAGTACAGCCTGGTGGCCCCATAGTGGTCACAGGGAGCCCAGCCCTGGACCTTAGCCTATTGCTCCCAGGGGCTCTGAGGATCCAGCAGCGAGCAGCTGGCTCTGCTAGGTCTGCAGTGCTTTCTCTTAAGGTTTTGGTCTTTGTGAAAACTGGAACCCAGGGCCAGGGCGATAGCTCAATAGCCTAAGCACCTACCTAGCAAGTGCAAGCTCCTGAGTTCAATCCCTGGTACTACACACAAAAAAAAAAAAAAAAAAAAAGAAAAGAAAAGAAAGGAAAGAAAACTGGATCCCTCTGGAAGGCAGCATCCAGTCTGGTTCTCGGCTCACAGTCAGCTCTGTGCCTTTGGCAACCCTGGTTTTCAAAGAATGACCCCCAGCCCTACCTCTGTTTGGCCTCAGTTTGGAGGGGTGTGGAAAAGACTATTCCAGTCCATCTAGGGTCCCGCTCTGATGCCACCTACCTACTCCAGGGTCTCACCAGGTCAGGGTCCTGCTCCACACCCTCCCTGTCTTGCTGGCCACCTTGCCAGGCACAAGCTCTAGGGAACACCTGTCCCTGCAGCCCAGCATGGGCACAGAAGGCCTGCCAAACGAGTGCATGGATGAGTAGATGGACACCACCCAAGCCAGCCCCTCCCTAAGATCCCTGTGTGCCAGGCACAGGTTGAGGCCCTGGGGTTGCAGCAGCCCCCAAAGCAAAGCCCCTTCCCCCATGGAACTCACATCTTAGGGGCTCAGCAACACACAAGATAAGTAAAATGCACTGCATAAAATGGTAGGTGGTCTATCCGGAGAGGAGGGAAGTGAGCAGGAAGTGAAGGTGGTGGGAGTGTCCTTCACCCCCTCCCACTAAATTGCTGGGGTGGGAACCCAGGACCTCAGACACTCTTAAGTGTAACCCTGGTCGGGGACATGATCAGACTCAAACCTGAGCAGGTCACCCTAGCTACTGTGTAGAAAAGAGATTGTATCCCTCTTTCCCATCACCGGAGGGAGGAGCCTGAACTTTCCCAGTAGCTCTCTCTCTGAGGACCTGACATTGGGTCCCCTTCCCCAGCTGAGGACCCCAGCATTCCTCAGTTCCTGGTGAACAGGGTCTGGGGCTCTGGCCAGCCAACTTCCCATCACATCACATCTCATCCCCCTGGTCTCTCTGTCTCTCTGTCTTTGTCTGTCTGTTTGTCTGTCTGTCTGTCTGTCTGTCTGTCTGTCTCTCTCTCTCTCTCTCTCTCTCTCTCACACACACACACACACACACACACACACACAGTCTTCAGTGTACTCCCCTAGGAGAAGCCTGTGTAGGGCTTGGAGGGTCACACACACCCCCAGCAGTGAGGGGAGCACCCTATAGGATGACTTTCACGGTGCAAGGGTAGCAAGGGGATGGCCTAGGGGAGGAAAGCTAGGTGTGAATTACAAATAAGCAGTGGAGGAAAACATGCAAACCAGCTCCCACCAGGTGGAAGAGCGCAGACTCAACCAAGAGATCTCAGGTGTCCCAGTGACTAACATGTCCTCACAACCACCCACCTGACCCCTGCATCCAATCTGCAGAGCTAAGTATGGTGCTCACCCTCCTCTGGGAGAAGCAGATGCAGGGAACAGAGAATCTAAGAAAGTGATCCCAGGTCACACAGCACAATGTCTGGACAGGGCCAAAAGCTAAGCTCACATCCACTCCACTCTCCCAGCCAGGATAGGTTGGGATAGCACAGCCCAGAGCCTGCAGCCACCTCAGCCCCACCCTGTAGGAGTGTGGAGTCCTATGCACCCCAATCTTCCAGAGAAAATCAGGAGTGTATTCCCTCCTAGGACACAAAGAACACAATGCAGGAACACTGACACGTAACCTTCATGCTCCAGCTTGTGCACACAGAGACACAAACACAAATTCACACAACCCACAAACACCAAACACCCTGACAGTACACCCAAACAAGCACCATTCCTGTTGCCCTCACCCTCCAAGCGAGACACACATTCACACAAACATGTTCACATGCCTCCCCAGTCCACAGACGTGCACATCATTAGTCCTGAGCTCACACTCGCGCAGGCGCAAGTGCAAATGTGCCCGTCCCCAAGTGCACTCGGGAGGGGGGTGAGCTGTGGACAGAGGGAAAGAAAGAGAAGGAAGGAAGGGGCGGAGAGAGCCAGGCAGATAGGTCGAGGCTGGCGGTAGGAAACAGAGTTTCCAGCATCAAAGAGGAGCGAGATGAAGGGAGAAAGATGGGAGAGGAGAAAGATGAGGAAAAGATAAGGAGATAAGGAGGCAGCGAGGGCCGCGAAGGCAGCAGAGGAGGGGGTGGGAGGCCGCGATTGGCGCCTAACTCTAGCTCCAGCGCAGCGATGACTCACGCGGGGAGGGGGGTCGCTGAGCGGCTCCAGGCTTCTGTTTATACACCTCCCGGAGCTAAATATACAGGCTGAGGGGTTCTTCTGCTCTAGCCCAGCCGCTCCTGTGGTCTCCCCCACCGCAGGCTCCCCCTAACAGCACACACACTCAGAGCCCCTCCGCTCCTGTGCCCTCCTGAGGCCATGGGCACAGAAGGCCTTCCCCACAGCTTTCGCGGCCAGGACCTGAGCCCGGGATTTGGCCATGTGCTCGAAGTAGCGCGGTCCAAACCGCCCCTTTCTGGGGCCAGGAGGTCGAGTGGGAGGGTGGCAGTGTTTGCTCAAGGTCACACCGCGTGGAGTAGACAGCCTGCCAGAGCCGGCTCTGGGGCCGCCCGGTCGGAGGTCCCTCCACTCAGAGAAGGGGATAGCGCTGGGGCAGTGGGGGTAGGGAGAGAGGGGGCACAGAGACAGAGAGGACAAGACCCTGGCCTGCAGAGCGCAGGCTAGGTGGGACTGCCTGCCAGCTCAGCTTTCTGCATGGGAATATGTCAGCAGACAGGTTCAGAGCAGGGGTCCTGGAAACAAAGAACGAATGCACGGTGAGTCATCTCTGGGCCCAAGGGAGCTGCTCTGACATCATCACCCCCTCTCGGCACAGACCCCTGCACCCCACCTACTGAGTCCGCCTTCCAAGCCCTGGCCCACCAGGCCAGCCAGTCCTGAACCTCAGCAACGCCCGCCTCGGCGCCGCTGTCCGTGGTGCTGAATTCCCGCCCCGCGCCTCCCGCCTTGGAGAGTGGTGATTCCCTGCCAAACTTTCCGAGGAGTTCGGGAGGATTCAGTGAAGGAAGGAGCAGGAAGAAAGGACAGGGATAATGAGGAGGACAGCCCTAGCCTGGGTTTTCAGGAAGAGAGAGCCATGTCTTCTTTGATATCATTCTTAGATACCCACGGTGACCAGGGAAACTGCTGCGCGCCAGGATGGCAGACAGCGGAGAAGCCAGCCAGAGCCGACTGTGCTGCGGGCCCGGGCCGCTGGCCCAGGATCACGATGCGATCCCAGCCGGAGGGCAGCGCGGCCGGCTCGGGGCAGCCTCCTGGCCAGGTTGAACCCGAGTGCTGCTTGTCTTCCCGTGTTCCTGTTACCCGTCCGGATGAAAAGGTTGTGAGTTTTCACACTGTCACAGAACAAACAGAGCCGTGACTTCCGTTTCCCGGGGCAGGTGCTGTTTCATGCGCGCCTGACGGCGCCATGGCGGAGCTGACAGTTTTGAGGATGCTGTTTTCCTCTGGGAAGGCACAGAAACGCCAGCTCCTCCTTCCAGGCACCAGCCGGGCTCTGGGGCCTCATTCTTGCTACACAGCCGCTCTCAGGGGTCAGCGACTCTCTTTGGACTCCTTCCCTGCCTCCACCTCCAGACCCTACACAAGCGGGCACCCAATTTGGGATGCCTTCCCCCTCCCCTTCCTCCATAGCCCCAGCTCCTCTACCTCCCTGCCAGGGGGCGTGGAGAGGGAAGGAAACACCACACCGTATTTCAGAAGTCCAATAGCTGGTGCACAACCTGCCTTGATCACTTCTTTTATTTCCCTTCTTTTTTTTATTTTTCCATTTATTTGTTTATTTACTTATTTATTTATACATACCAGGAATCAAATTCATGATCTTGCACTTCCCAGGCAGGAGCTTGTTCCCCTGAGCTATATCCCCAGCCGATTTTTTGTTTTTTATTTTTATTTTTATTTTTTTTCTGGAACCGGGAATTGAACTCAGGCCCTTGTGCTTGTCAGGCAAGCACTATTTTTTTTTTGAGAGAGAGGGTCTCACTATGTAGTTTACTCTGACCTCAAACTCAAGTTCATCCTTTTGCCTCAGCCTTCTGGGTTTACAGGCATGCACCACCACACACAGCCCTGAATTGTCTTTAAGGTTGCTTCAGGCAGTAAATTTCTAAAACCTGGGAGATCTCTCCCTGACCCTAGAACACCCGAGATGCCCTCCTTCCCTGAGGAACCAGTGTGAACCCCAGCCTCATCCTCAGACATGAGCATGTTCCACACCTAGAATCTCAGTACTCAGGAGGCTGAGTACAAAGCCATCCTGGAGCAAATCATGAGACCCTGTCTCAAAAAAACAAAACCAAGTAACAAGAAGAAGATGTAAGGGGCTGGGGAGATAGCTCAGTTGAATAAGCGACTGCCTAGCAAGCACAAAAAGAAAATGTAACAGGATCTTCCTGCCTCTTGTCTACTTTTTCTTCTTTCATCTAACACTGCAGAAAGCTAAGACTGGGAGAGGTAGGTCTTGTACAAGGTGTCCAGGGACACAGTGGCACCTGGGGCTGCCCAGGCTCTAGGGGCTCTGAGCAGGAGGAGGCAGCATGCTCCCCAGGCCCCAGGCACCAGGCCCCACAAGGGCTTGGCTTCAGAGAGCTCTGTGGCCAGGCAGGGAGGTGGCCCCGCCTCTTCTCCTCCACCCCCCACCTGCAGAATCTCCCAGCCTTCAAATAATGAACGATTCCTAATTTAATTACATCTTTAATTCATTTGGGTCTCCCAGGAGCTGTATGCTGGATTCTGAGGATGCACAATCGTTCCCCAGAGGGAGGAGGGTTTCCTTTTCTGAGTGAGGGAAGGCAAAGGTGAGGCAGCGGCCCCTTTCCTCTGGCACAAGTGTGCCCCTGTCTTTCCTGAGAGGGGCCACAAGGTCACACTTGGGCTTCAGGAAAAGTAGGGTGCTGGGAAGAGCCAGGGAAGCAGCTGGTAGAGGAGGCAAGAAGCAGAAGGGAAGGTCTCTTGGTTAGAACCTTAGAAGACAATGTCCTACACACAACTAAGGTGTGTCTCTGGCTTGCCACATGCTGGAACATCCTTGTCATTGTCACCATTTATTTTGTTTTGTTTTGTGTTGTCTTGTCTTGTTTTGTTTTGTTGAGACAGACTCTTGTAGCCCAGGCTGGCTTTGAACTCACAGCAATCCTCCTGCCTCAGCCTCCCCAGTGCTGGGATTACAGGTGTGTACTACCATGCCTATCTTGTCATCATTTTTTTGAGAGTTTTCTTGCACACAAAATATTTGAAATAATTTTCAAATGAAGAAAGCAGGAGTCAAAGGAAAGGAAGTGACAGGATTGGTGAGGACTTCAGAGCATCCTGCTGTCCACACACTTACAGCCAGCAGGACTTCCGGTAAGGAATCCCAGGGGATTTGCTGACTCTGATGATTCAGGGACTGTCAGCCCATGAATCTCTTGGCGATGTTTACCCATTTGCACCCATCACATAAGGGCTTGGGGTATAGCTCAGTGATATACTTGCCAGTATGTGTGGGGTCCTGGGTTCAATTCCCAGCATCAAAGGAAAACGAAATCATCAAATGGTGCTAGCAGACACCTTGTGGTCCACACTGTGTTCTGGGTACCGTGCTAAGCACTTTTCACATAGCAGCCCATCCCATCTACCTGGCACTGTAGGAGCCGGGTGCCATTGTTCCACTGCACTGTGCAGACCAGGAGCCACTTCCCAGAAAGCTAAGTCACTTGGCCAAAGCCCATGGTGAGAAGGGGGCAGGGTTTCAGGACCCTGCAAAGGAAGGCTTATTTCCTGTTCAAAAGTTGGGGATCCAGGCTCAGACAGGGAAGATTCTGAAAGGCAAAGGACCTGGAGGGTGCCCAGGAAGGGCTGAGCTCAAGCTTACACTCAAGACTGACTCCCAGGCTGGAGTCTGGGCCCCCACTTGGCCCTATTTGGAGTGGCCAAGACTTTTAGGGGCGGCTGGTCCTTGGGGAGCCCAGGAAGGAGACCGTGAGATGCCAACCTCTTTCTCTATCTTTGCGCCCAGGCATGGGCAAGCAGCTTTGCCCACTGGTGACACACTGCCTCCATGATCACTAAATCACATGGTCCCAAAGCAACGAGACCAGTCAGTTACAGACTGAAACCACCAGAAGTATGAACCGGAAGAAACCTTGCTTCTTTTTATTTTTTCTTCCTTTTAAGCCTGATTACCTCAGGTATTTATTTCAGTAACAGAAAAGCTGAGTTGTCTGGGCACCAAAGACGTAAGAACTCTGCTGGCCCTGAAGTACTTAGGCCGGGCTTGGTGGCGCACGTCACCCTAGCACTCCAGGAGGCTCAGACAGGGGGCTCCAAAGCAAGAGCCCAGCCCGGGCAATTTCAGAATCAAAGAAGAAGTGAGAGGTGGTGGATGAGGCTATAGTTACTGGAAAGCCCCTGGGTTCAACACTCAGTACCAATAAGCAAATTTTTAAAAAAAGAAATTTAAGGGGCCAGGGAGATAGCTCAGTAGACTAGGTGCTTGATATAAGTAAATAAATAAGCACTTAGCACCTGCTCACTTAATCCTCACAACCACCACTAGGACAGGTATTGTTAAGCACAACTTACAGAAGAGTAAACTGAGGCACAGAAATTGGCCAGGTCACCAATCTGTAGATAGGATGGCAGAATATGGCCCCAGGGGCTATCTCAGAGTCCTGGCCTTTGGGACTCTATCCTTTCCCCAGAGAGATTCAGGGAACAGGGCAGAACCAAGTCCTAAAGAACACCTGAAGCAGTCACCTGGCAGAGCAGGAAACATCGCTGGGACCAGCCCTGAGTTGGGGGCTCAGCTGAGGACCCTTGGGTCCCATGGGCAGGGCAGATGAGGCAGCAGAGAACTGCAGGAGTGAGGAGTAGGGGGCCTGGTAGAGGCTCAGGAGGAGCCGGAGGAAGCCAGGCCTGGTTGCCCCAGCATAGCACCATCACTGGGCAGGTGAGACAGGAGAGACAGGGCTGGGACACCCGGGAGGTCATATCCAGGAGGCCCGGGGGAGATCTGAGCACACAGGAGCCACCGGCCTTGGAGCTCAGCCCCCATTCCTGGGCTCCCCAACCCTACTCTTGCCCATTTTCATGGGAGAGACTGAGTCCAGCTGCATCTCCTGCCAACATCTGCCACCCCAGGCCTTGGCACCGGTGGCCACTCCTACCCCTTCCTGGGATGAGCAGCCGAGGTGCCCTCTCCTCTGGGAAAACTTCCCCAGCAATAGGCTGCTCCAGTACAATACTCCTGGATGCCAACCTGCCAGGCAGGATGGGCACCGGGGACTGAAGGAGAAGATCCAACTCTTGAGGCCCATCTGCTACTGGGTGTGGTAGTGGATGGTAGGAATTCCAGCACTCTGGGAGGCTGAGGCAGTAGCTCAGCGGACTAACCGCTTGCTTAGGTAAGCGCAGGGACCAGGGTTCGATCCCTGGTTCCCCAAGCCGCGCCGGCCCCACCTTCGGGTGCGCTGAGCCAGCGATGCGAGCCGGCGATGCAATCGGGCGTGGTGGTGTGCGCCTGTAATCCTAGCACATGGGAGGCAAAAAGCAGGAAGATCAATATGAATGTGGGCTGCATGCATAGTGAGACCCTGCACCAAAAAATAGAAAAAAGCAAAAGTTTGAGCCCACGCTGGGGAGATAGTTCAGTGGCATCAGCACCTGCCTGGCAAGCACAAGGTCCTGAGTTCAATCCCTGGTACAAAAAAAAAAGCAGTTTGAGCCCAGCCTGTGCAATTTAGCAACTTACTGAGGCCCTGTCTCACAATAAGAAATAAAAGAACTGGGAATGTAGTTCAGTGTGAAGGCCTTGTACATTATCAGGAACTCCAAGTTCTTTTTTTTTTTTTTCAGAACTAGGGATTGAACTCAGGCCCTTGTGCTTGCCAGGCAAGCGCTTATTCTACTACGCTATTCCCCGGTCCTCCACCTTGTGTATTGTCAAAATAAACACACGGCCAATCTGCCAGGAAATCCAGTGCACATGCAAAGTTCATCTTTGGGACAGCACAGCCATGCAACCAGGAAACACAACTCCTCCCAGCCGGTGAGTCTTAACACAGGCTGCCCCCAACCTCACCTCTGACTGCAGAGCAGCCACCACTGTCCAAACTGTCACTTGGCCACCTTCCCTGCTTCCCGTTTCACCCCCAGTACTGAATCTGGCCATCGTGCAGCTCCCGGGTGACACTGGTGCCCCCTGCAGGCTCTTTGCCTTCACGCATAGTTTGACATTCAGTAAGCAGTGGTGACCGGCACATCATGGGTGTCATGCGTTTCCCAGGCAATGTTCCCTGAGAACAAGACACTTACATTCAGAAAACAAAGACCAGCCAGGAGTAGTGGCGCGTGCCTGTGATCCCACCACTGGGAGGAGGAGGCAGGAGGGTCGGTTCAAGTGTAGTGTGGGATACATAGCAAGACCTGCCTCAGAGAGAGAGAGAGAGGGAGGAAGAAAAGAAGGGAGGGAGGAGCCGGGCGT
>PVKA01037826.1:0-12561 GCA_004027165.1 Ctenomys sociabilis | reverse complement strand
CATTTATCAAACTAGCCTTTTTACAAGAACCAAAAACAAAAAAACGTAATCATATGCAACAAGAGAATAGCCACAATTCAACTGGCATGGGCAAAGGATTGAAAAAATTAAATTCATACTATTAAAAAGGAAAGAACCGAGTCCTCTGAAGTTTACATATTTTAGACTTGTCAGGCAGAAGAGGTAAGAGAGAAGGGTCACTTGTCCCATTAAAATTGACCTTTTCTTGGATGGTACGGGGTAAAAAGCAGAGAACTGCCTAAATCAGAAGAAAGGCTATCTAAATTCCTGTACAGTCCCCTTGGTGTGCAGGATTATCAACCGGCAGTCAACTTGTTAAACCCAGCTGAACTGAACTAGCATGGTGGTGGAATTGGGAGACCCTCTTGTTGCTGGCAGCGTAACAGAACTGGAGAAGAGCTGGTTGAGGTTGTTAGGAAAGCTGTTTGGAAGCTGCTCGTTCTCCTAGGCTATTTTGCTTAGAGGACCCTATTATGCTGGCTTTCCTGATAAACTTGCCTGTTCTAGTCAGAGGAGGATTTCAGGATCCCTTTGTTGCTGAGAATGGGTATGGTTCACTTTGGAGGAGCTCTAGTCCTCACCCTGATCATCACTTCCTGGCTCTGGAAGAGAAGATGGCACACTGCTCAGTCTTCTGGAGAAGCTTGTCACGTTGGCTTTCCTTATGGAAACTCACCTTTCCCATCATTCTGGAGGAGCTCGTGACCTCACTGCTGCTAAGGGTGGCTGTGGTATTTTTTGGGAGAGGTCTGGTTCCCACCTTGAGCACTGCTTCCTGGCTTCAGTTCAGATACCTCAGCCTGCTAGTACACATACTTCATCCTACTAGCACAGACTTTCTTTCAGCACTGACCTCTGGGCCTTCCCAGCACAGATCTATGAAGCAGGCCTATGAGACATTGTCATGG
This sequence comes from Ctenomys sociabilis, assembly GCA_004027165.1. NCBI lineage: Eukaryota > Metazoa > Chordata > Mammalia > Rodentia > Ctenomyidae > Ctenomys > Ctenomys sociabilis. The sequence goes on along the minus strand of PVKA01037826.1, from coordinate 11,632 downwards.
GCTCTAGGCCTTCGACTGCACTTGTGTGAGGCACTGTTATGATCCAAGCTGTCTGCTGGATTCTGACAGATTTCTTGCATTTTTTGTATATGATTCATTGAGTGATTCATTGTAAATTAATTCTATGTGTTCTGTATTTTATTATTCCCCTTGCAAGTGGAAGTGTAGAGAAAACTTTTAAGTCTCCAATTTGTCACTCTTCTAAATATGTATTTCTTATATTTCCCTGCACTTTGATTATACACTACCAAATTTTAAAATACTGTTCATGAGAAGTGGAATCAAAGATGATTGAACCACACTGTCTGCCTGCTTGTAACAATGCCCAGCAGAATAACTTTAATCAGAAGTATGCAGAAATGTTCCATGCAGAACCTATGTGAAGACCAACTGAGTATATATACAACTTAAGTAGGTGAGGAAAATATTTCAAAAGTATTCTCAGGAAATCAAGCAGATTCTAGACAGATTCTGTTCTCAAGGGCAATGAAAACAAATTGAGAGACTGGGTGTAGTGGCATGCCCCTATAATCCCAGCTCTTCGGAAGCTGTAAAGAGGTGGACCACTGAGTCCAATCTAATAGACCATGAACACCCTGTAGACTCTTTCCTAAAATAAAAAAAGAAAAACTGAAACAGCAGCACAAAAATGTGAAGCAGGAGCTGGAAGGGAAAAAAATGAAAGGGAAAACATGAAACCATTGAAAAAATTAAAACTACGTTAGAAATAACTGCATCAGTTATAAGGAACACAGGACAGAGAAATATCACAAAGCATACAGGACAAAACTGAAAGCACTTTAAAGATGTCAGCTAACTGGGGCTGGGGAGATGGCTCAGTAGAATAAGCGCTTCCTTGGCAGCACAAGGGCCTGAGGTCAATCCCCAGTTCCAAAAGTACAGGAGACACGAAAAACTGAAGGCCCTCAAAAACGAAACCAAACCAAATAGAACACTTAATGAAAAAACTACCAAAAAAAAAAAAAAAAAAAAAAAAAGGCAATCTTCTTTTTTTTTTTTTTAATGGAAATCTTAATGCTCAGATGGAAATGCACTTACTGTGTGCCAGAAAATAATACAACCGTAGTACCTTGGTTCACAAACTCCATTTCACAAGTCTGGAAAAGATGGCCATGGTATTATTAGTTACCAAACGTAGAGTTCATAAAATTTTTTTCAAATGCATTTGTTTCCTAACCAAACTGTTGACAAACAAAAACATTTGTGAAGCAAGGTACTACTGTAGTGAAGAACTAATAAATGTGTATCTTCATGTTAGGAGTTGCTGATTTTTTTTTAGAATTTTTTTTTTTTTTTGCAGAACCAGGAATTGAACTCAGGCCCTTGCGCTTGCCAGGGAAGCGCTTATTCCACCACTGAGCCATCTCCCTGGCCCCTAGGAGTTGCTGATTTTTAATGCATCAAAAACTTAAAAGATACCCAAACAGAAGCATGTTACTTATAAGACAAAATTAGTTGACCCTAGATTTCAACAATAAATAAATAAAACTAGGGCTGGGGATACAGCTCAAGTAGCACAGAGCCTGCCTGGCATGCTTAAAGTCCCAAGTTCAATTGCTGGGACCAAAACAAATCAATAAAACTAAATAACAGAAGACAGTGGTGAAAACTTAGTTATCTTTCCCATCTTGCAGGATGGCGGGTGAAAAAAGAAGACACTAAAGAGAAGAAACCCGAAGCCCAGAAGGCTTCTGCCAGTGGTACTGGTAAAAAGGGTAAGATGAAGAAGGCAAAAAAGTCCAAGAAAGAGCAGTCCCACTGCAGCTGAAATCTTGTCCTGGTTAGAGGAATTGGTAGATACTCCCGATCTGCTATGCATTCCAGAAAGACTGTACAACAGAAAGTACACAGCTGTTAAATCAAAGGCTGAGAAGAAAAAAAGACTTGGTACAATCACAAAACCGGTCGGTGGAGACAAGAATGGAGGTATGTGGGTGGTTAAGCTTTGAAAAATGCCTAGATACTACCCTACTGAAGTTGTGCCCCAAAAGCTCTTGCTTGAGCCACTCCAAGAAACTTCAGTCAGCATGTGAGGGAACTTTGAGCTAGCATCACTCCCGGCACCTTCTTGATCATCCTCACTGGGCGCGACTGAGGCAAGACAGTGGTCTTCCTGAAGCAGTTGGCCAGTGGCTTGCTACTTGTGACTGGGCCTCTCAGCCTTGTGTTCTTCTATGAAGAACACACCAGAAATGTCATTGCTACCTCTACAAAAATTGACATCATCAAAATGAAAGTCCCCAAACACCTCACTGATGCTTACTTCAAGAAGCAGCAGCTGCAGAAACCCAGACACCAGGAGGGTGAGATCTTTTGACACCGAAAGAGATACCAGATTTCAGGGCAGCTCAAGGTGGATCAGAAAGCAGAGGACTCACAGATTTTACCAAAAATCAAAGCTGTTCTCAGCTCTGGGGCTAACTGCGATCTGTTTTTGCTCTGACAAATGGAATTTATCTTCATAAATTAGTGTCCTACATTCTAAGAACCTAATTAAATAACTGATACATTAAAAAAAAAAAAAGACGACGACAATGGTACAATGTCATGTGCCGTGAGGAAATAAAAACAAACAAACCTCAATTCTTCTTTTTTTTGGCAGGACCTGGGATTGAACTCAGGCCCTAGTGCTTGCCTGGCAAGTGCTTACTCTATTGAGCCATCTCCCTAGGCCCCAATTATTTTTAGATCAGTATGTCAATCATGGGTAACATTATCAGAAGGACATTCTCAAATATTTAAGAACTAAAAAAACTTAAGAACCCATAACTTAGATAAAAAAGAACTATAGGTAAATTATGACAAAATTAAGTTTCCAAATAGCTATCACTACTTTGAAAAGCAAAAGAATGCTCTGAATCCAGCTAAATTTATTTTCATATTTATTGTTTTGTACCCAACTGACATACAGTAAATTAAAATTTACTCCAAATACATTCTTGTAAGTTTCTTGTCTATTTTATTTTATACAGGCTATCATTGGCAACTGTTAAACTATAGATATACAAATGCCAGTGCTATGTACAATGTCCTCATTTAATATTTAATTAACTGAACATTTACTATACACCAAAGCTTGCAGAAGACAACAGACTGAGAAATGAACTTCTTCCTGGAGCTTTAAACTAATTTCCCCAACAAGATAAGATACTTTTAAAATATTATAATTCCTAGTTCCACACACACCACCTTTAGGGTCTGGACTTTCTGGCTTAACTACCCACCAGGTAGTTCTAATAAAAAATCAGGGATAGAGACAATTCAGTTATAGCAGCATGATACTCTACAGTCTTTTCAGGTCTTCCAAATCCTCAAAGGCAGATTAATGTGCAGTAATGCACAGTATTATATTCTAAGTGTTTTTCAACGAGCAGCAGCAGTAGAGATGCAATTTTGCTACAAATGTCAGATTTGAGACTGTAAGATACAGAGTACCAGAGTATTTCAGAGTACTTCTAAAAATAGTAGCTTGAGATTGTTTGAAAATCACTCTCAATATATTGGGCAAATCTATACCATAAGCCCGTTTCACAGTATTTTTCTTTGGAGGGAGGCTGGGAATAAAACCCTGTATCTCAGCACCTCCTGACCCCCAAGGGATAGTCTTAAGTTTAAAATTCTTATTTAAACTATTCTATTTAAAATAGGACTTAAGTTTAAAATTCTTCTGCCTCAATCTCCCAATGAGCTGGAATTACAAACATGCACCACCACATCCTGCTCACAGTATGTATTAACCCACATATTAAAGTATGTATTATCCAAGAGTCACATTATTCATGAAGCAAAATAAAAAAAGCAAATATGCTACACTTACTGGTATTCTCCACTAGTGACACACACTAAAAACACTGCATTAGCATCTGGCAATTAAATGCCTTCCCCTAAAAGAAGTTTAGGTATTTCTATAATGTCCTACAAAAGAATGTAATCAGAAAGAGAAAAGCAAAAAATTCCAGCAAAAATGATAACCTGCAATAATACAATTTCATAACAGACTACCATATGTAGTTTTCCAACTTGCCAATGTTCCTAAAAACATCCAATAGTGTCAAAAGTAACAGTGGAACTGGGTGTGGTGGAACATGCCTGCAATCCCAGCACTGGAGGCCGAGGCAGGAGAAGTTACAAGTTAGCCCAGATTGGGCTACAAAATGAGACCCAAAGGCAGCTTGATTTACACAGGGAGATCCTGTCGGAAAATAAACAAAAAAAAAACCACCCCCCAAAACCAAGTCATAGTAATAGTGAATAATTAATTTTAAATTCCACCCCTCCCCCGGAACTGGGGATTGAACTCAGGCCCTTACTCTTGCCAGGGAAGCACTTATTCCATTGAGTCATCTCCCCAGCCCCACATTTTAAAAATTTATTGCAGGACCAGGCAGATGGCTCAGTGGAATAAGCACTCCCCTGGCAAGCTCAAAGGCCTGAGTTCAATCCCCAGTTCCACCAAAAAAATTACTGCAGATAAAAAGACACACTTTCATTAATTCTCCTCAAGATACATGTTCCTATACTTCAAGCCAACTTATTCCATAGTTTTTACTATTTTCTGAAGCAGTTCTAGGGGACATTTTTTTGTATCTTTAGCTGACTTGATATCCTGAACTGGTTTAAAAGGTTTTCCTTTCATGATCATTTTGATTTTGGGTTAAGAACAAAATAAAGAGGGGCCAGGGATATGGCTCAGTAGAATAAGTGCTCCCTGGCAAGTGCAAGAGCCTGAGTTCAATTCCTGGTTCTGTCAACAACAGCAACAAAAAGAACAAAATAAGGGGGAAAATTCTGAAGGGTATTAGTAGCTGTTTATTTTTTATTTAAACACACACCAATTTTTTGAATCAGCCCTTGTATAGTTATTAACTGCTGTATCAGCCAGCAATGATGCTAAAGGAAATGAACCACAAAAAAAATGGAGTTATCATACAAAAAATGTACAAGTGAGTAGTATCACAGCAGTTGTATTACCAACAGCCCAAACTCAGAAACAATTCACATATATGGTTACAATGTTACATATCTGAAGCCCAGAATGCTACTTGTTGTGGAGGGACTGCTTGCTGGGGACTGAAGTTGAGCACAGCCATATGAAACATGTCCACATCCAATCCCAGGTACATTGTTAGTACATTAACAGCATGGATAAGTGAAAAGTCAATTTTAAAAAGTTAATACTATGTGATTCCATTTATAACATTCATGAAAGGACAAAATTATGAAGACTGAGAACAGATGAAAGGTAGGGGAGTCTCAAGGCTATGGTACAGCTGTGACAGCCAAAGTAGCACAGGAGACTCAACTGGAAATGGTCACATTAACTTATAAGTTAAAACTGCACAGAACTAAGATATCCTGAGATACATATCCATTTAAACTAGCAAAAGCTGAAAAGGGTCAGTCTCTTAGCTGTGATAAAAATACTGGGATTATGTGAGATATAACCAGGGTAGCAAACTGGATGAACATATTTACTGAACTTCTCTGCATTGTTTTCTACAATCGCAGGCAAATCTACAACTGAGTTTTTAAAGAATGTTAACCAGAAAATAACAACTAAAATTTAAACCCAAGTGTGACTCTTCCTCCTACTGTCCTGTTTACTAACAAGTCTAGGTGGTGTGGTTTTTGTGGTCACTGCTCACTAGACACATTCTTGTGGGTGCTGTTCTGTCTCTGCTCATTATTCTGGCCAACACTGCTTAATCTCTACTAATTAACACTTAATCATTATTACTAGTTGGCCCAACTTCCATGACTTTTCTTTCCATCTCTGACTTCAGTCAGCACCAAAATGTCCCCCAAAATTCATCTTGTCAGGATGGAGATATAGCTCAGTGGCACAGCACCTACCCAGCAAGTGCAAGATCCTGAGTTGGATTTCTAGTTTAAAAAAGAAACCCATCTTGTCTTCTAGCCACAAAATCTGCCAGTCAATAAATTTCCCACCAAATGTTCTCTCTTTTTTTTTTTTTTTGGGTCTTTTTGAGACAGTGCAGATCAGGTGAACTCAAGAGTTCACTTTGTAGCCCAGGGTGGTCTTGAACTTGCAACAATCCTCCTGCGTTAGCCTCCTGAATGCTGGGATTACAGGTGAATGCCACTATGCCCTGTTTCCAACAAGCATTCGTATTCTGAAATTTTTATTTATTTCTGGATTTGATGCCATTTCAGAAACCCTTTCTCAAACCTTGTAAACGTTAAAAGACTAAAGACACTTTACATAGAGACACACCGTACACGTGCTTAGGCAGATGCAGAGGCCAGGAGTTGAGACTGAGCGTGGTGGTGCAAGCCTGTAATCCCAGCACTTGGGAGGCTGTAAACAGTGATTCTTGGGAGCCAGGGAGATGGCTCTCAGTAGAATAAGTGCTTGCCTGGCAAGGGCAACAAAACAGTGATTCTCCTAGGACAATCACTACAAGATCCTGAACACTCTATCCTAAATACAAATAAATAAATAAAAAGACATACTGTAAAGATAGCTCAATGGACTCAGTGCCTGCTTAGGCAAACACAGTAACCAGGGGTCAGTCCCCAGTAGCACATGCTGCACCAGCCCTACTTCCAGGCCCTGAGCTGGCAACCATGTCTGGGTGTGGTGGCACATGCCTGTAATCCTAGCACTGGGAAGTCTGAACCAGGAGGATTACTACTCTAGACTTTATGTACTCAACTGCCTACTATTTTCTACTTCATCCCTAATCAGAATCCTAATCAGATATAAGACAATCCTCAAAAAAAAAAAATCTCCAAACTAACTTTATACCTCAAATCTTTTACTGTATATTTCTCATTCCAACAAATGACAATTTTAGCTTACAACTGCTTGAGAAATATTGAGTCAGGGTCTCAATCAACTGATTTTTTTCAAAATACAGCCAAACTCACACCAGGAACACTTTTACTGTTCCTGTCTTGTCTATCCTCCATCCGCCTGAGTTCCTGGAATGGCTGATTTTAAGCCACAGGAAACCAGGGAACAATGTCTACTACTCTATTAGAAAGGACACCTGTTAGGTCATAGCACCTGATGCTGTGGTCATGTATTGAGAATCATTCTCACTCCCCCAATTTCACACCCACCCCACATCATGTCACCCCACTTAAACCCATCCCAGTAGCACTCACTTCCTGATTCATAGAAGACCTAGCTCAGTAAGTTGGACATAGGATTCTCCTTGGGAATTATACCAGGAGATTTTCCTGAAACCGTATTAGGGCGGCACTGTGTTCTTTTATAGAACACAGTGCCACCCTAATAGGCCATTACCTAACAGTCATGGTCCTAATCTTAAGTCCTGGCTAAACAGTGAATTCAAGGCTAGTCTGAACAACATAGTGAGACCCTGTCTCTAAAACAAAACACAAACTGTTATCCAAAGACCTCAAGAAGTTTATTTCTCTACCCAGAACACACTTCCTTTGTTTCTATATCCAACTGCTTGACTTCCTATTTCCTACACAATAACAGCTCTTATTTTCCAAGCATATCCTATTTTCGTTACTCAGCCTGATTTTTCTGCATAACAGTACTTATCTTCTACGACATCCTATACAGTGGTACCTCAGTTCACAAACTTATTTCCACAATTCTGGCTGCAAACCATACTGGACAAGAACTGCATCAAATTCAATAGTTTACCTTATGGAGAAATTTGATTGAGCTCTCATCCAACTTGGTTTGTGTCCAAAATCATGGTTACATAAAATTTTTAACACTTTACTAGATTGCTATACATAATAAAATTGTATAGAAGGTCATCAGCCTGAGGTAGCAATAATGTGCTGGTTTCCCACATAAATAAAATTAAATTTAAGCTCAGCTGATGACAAGCAGCCAACTGGGCATAAATTATATTGCCTTGAACATCCTCTACATATATAGTTCAAATAAGGTAAAATTTGCAAATTTTAGCAAATCAAAGACTTTCTTCTGTATTTGCCTTTCCTCTCTGGTGACACTTCTGGTGGAGTCCCCAGTTTATGGTCTGTTCTTTAAATTGCTATTTGCACAAATAAGGTTAAGGCTCAAGATAAAGAACAAATACAGCTGCAGAAAAATAATTTTATCATCTCTGAAGATCAAATTTGCACATAGAAATTTTAGTAGCCAAAAAACTAGAGGGGTTGTCAGAAAGTGACATCCCCTGAAGTAGTTTTCGAGCATCCCTAAAGTATAGTTTCAACATCTATTAAATTTTTTTTTCTACAGAACTGAGGAAGTAAATCACTTGGTAGAGTACTTGCCTAGCATTTATCAAGGGATTCCATTCCCAGCACAGAAGAGGGGGGAAAAAGATACCCCTCCCACCAAAACTTTCACTTACAGACCACTAGGAACTATTCCTTTACTTTGTGATTTTAGTTGATTAAATGTTTCACATCTTTTTTTTGGTACCAGGAATCAAATTCATGTCCTTGTCCTTGCCAGGTAGGTGCTGTGCTACTGAGCTATTATTCAGGTTCCTCACATCCTTTTCATAGTCAATAACAACAGTGAAAAATAAGAAGGTTTATAAGTTATTATATTGCTGCAATGTGATTTTTAATTGATGTTGAAAACACATCACATCGTATTTAATAATTTGTGCCAATCAATTATACAAGGTAATTTTAAAAACCTGGTAAGGGTTGTAGTCAACAAGACATTTGGGAAAGGGGCTAAATGAGCATAGCAGAGCCCCAGCATGGAAAAAAGACAATACTAAAAAAGAAGAGATACAAATAAATGGTTAAGAGGTACAAGAGAAGATGCTCAGCATAACTAACCATTGGAGAACCACAAAGTTAAGAGATAGGTGTTGGTTAGGGTCTGAAGGGGAACCCTTACCTGCTGGTGGAAATTCAAACTGAAATAGTCACCAAGGAAAAGTGAATGGAGGTTCCTCAAAAACATAAAACTGTACAGCCAGGCATGGTGGCACACTGTGAATTCAAGGTTAGCCTGGGATACCTAGTGAACTCAAGATAAGCCTTAACTACAAAATGAGACCCTGTCTCCAAACAAACCAAAACCAAACCAACCAAACAAAAAAAAACCAACCCAAAACCATATAATCCAGTAACCCCACATAAAGAAAACATGTCACCCATGTTCACCGCAATATTATCTAGTATAGCCAAGATATGGAAACAAGGAAGAGTTTGTAGAAGGCCAAACAGACACTGTGGGAAATGTGTGCAGAATATTACTTGGCCACAAAAAAAGGAGGTTCTGCTGGACACAGGGGCACATGCCTATAATCACAGCACTTGGGATGTTGAAGTAGGACTTCCTTGTGTTGAGGCCTGTCTGGGTCACATAAGTGAGTTCAAGTCCAACCTAAAATACATAGCAAGACCTTCTCTCAAAAAGAGGTTCTGTCATAACCAGTGAAATAAATGAACCCAGAGGACATTTGCTAAGTGAAATGAGACAGAAAAATACTGTATGATCTCATCATATGTGAGATCTAAAGGTGAACCCAGAAACAAAAACAGAATGGTAGTTGGAAGCAGTGTTGGAGAGATTGGACAAAGGACCTAAGCTTTCAGTTATACAACGAAGAAGCTCTGGAGACCTAATGCACAGCATAGAAAAGGTGATGGGTATATTAATTTATCAAATCATTACTTCATTATATGTTAAGTAACTTTTAAAAAACCAGTAACTTTGAAAACCCTATTTTCTGAAGCAAGGAGGGAAATTTATTCTAATAACAAAACTAAAATGTGGTGTAAGGGTACAGGATATAGCTCTGTGGTAGAATGATTGCTTACCTAGCATGCACATAACCTTAAGTGCAATTCATTGCACTACAAAGTTTTCCAGCCATCCCTTGCAATGAAGAGTGTTCATTTAACAGGCTTTTCAAGAAAGTAATTGTTATACAACTACTAATGTCTAATGTTTGGGATAAAACCCCCTCCAAGTTAGAATACATTAGAAGATTAAAGTACTAAAATTTTTAATGAGTAAAATGATTGCTAACCTAGAAAAAACAAAAAACAAAAAAACCACAACAGCATTCCTTACCCAAGATAACAACAAAAAAAGAGTTTAGAAGTCTTTACAATATCTTCTGTACAAGGTGTAATCACAAAAGTAGTGCAGACACTGCAATTAACCCTCCTCAAAATACTCCATTCTTTCACTTCTTAAGCAATTCTGGAAGTTTTCTCTGGTTAGTGTCTTTAATTGAACTGTTGGTACCTGTTTTGATGGACTTACTTAATTAAAGAGGTTTACCTTTCATGTTCATTTTGATTTGGAAGAGCCAGAACTCCCATAATCTCAGATCGGGTGAATAAAGTAGGTGAGAATGCGCTGCATATCTGCATATCTGATCACAACTCACATGTGCATAAATCATAAAAGAAGCTCCAAGACCTGCTTCAGAAAATGGCAAAATTGATGGGTAAGTATATATGAAGAAAATGGTAATGCTCTTAGGAGAATGGCAGTGTCTTTTACAGAATAAATTTTTATTTAAACACACACACTTTTTTGGCTGGTACATGCATATTCCTGTGGTTTGAAAGAAAGATGTTAGAAGACGGGGAGATGGCTCAGTGGAATAAGCGCTTCCCTGGCAAGAGTGAGGGCCTGAGTTCAATCCCCAGTTCCATCCAAAAATATATTAATTCTTAAGGTCCTCTAACATAAGTGCCAAATGACAAGATGTTGCTAAGAATTAAAAAGCACTTGAATGCTGGGTATGGTGGCACATGCCATTAATCTCAGCACTTGAGAGCTTGATGCAGGAAGATTGTTGTGAGTTCAAGATCAGACTAGGCTACAAAGTGAGAAAAGACAAAGACACACACACACACACTTTTTTTTGTATATGGGGAACTCCAGAAGGACTCTATTTGGTTTTTTGGTGTGTGTGTATTTTAGGGAAGAGTCTACAAGTGTTCATGGTCTCACTCCTGGATTGGACTCTAGTGATTCTCCTATTTACAGCCTCCCAAGAGCTGGGATTACAGGTGTGCCACAATGCCCAGTCTCAATTGCTGTCTCAGTGTGCCCCAGGGGCGGGGCCAGTACGATATGGCAGGCTCCAGGCTTCCCAGGCTCCTGAGGTACTTTAATCCTCTAAGCTACTTGGCTGGCCCTTGGTTTTAAAACATGTTATGCTTGCTTTCTGGCCTTCTATTATCTTAAGTTCCATAAATGGGTTCAAGTAATCAAGGAGTGGAAATATTTGTGGGGGTGGGGAGTGGGGGTGAAAGTGGGAAGACTGAGTCTGCAAACCCCCATTTTTTTGCTATTATTTTCAGAAGAATACAGTGTAACTACTACTTAAAGGGCATTTTACACTGTGTAAATAATCTAAGAGATTATCTCAAGTACATGGGAGAATGGCTGAGTTATATGCAAATACATGTCCATTTATTTAAATAAAGAACTGAACACTCGCAGGCATGGGTTACCTGGGAGGACAATGGGATACATACCTCAACAGATAATGAGCCTGTACTTTTTTCAGACTTGGGCCCATTTTCTTTAATCAAAGTTTCAATTCTAGTTTTAAATGTATTTTACTATTTTTTCTAAACTTTTAATGTCTAACCTAGACATATTATCACTTAACATTCTTACAGACTTCATTTTTTTTTTTTTTTT
>PVKA01037825.1:0-20717 GCA_004027165.1 Ctenomys sociabilis | reverse complement strand
AATATTTTAAAAAATAGCTTCATGAAGAAATTACTATCTGTGTGTGTGTGTATATATATATATATAATACATATATATGTATTATATATATATAATATATATATATATGTAATATATATATATATATATATATATGTATGATAAAGAAAAATATGTGAGAAACCTTCTTTGCCCTTTCAGATAGAGTAGGAGTAACACTTTGTTTAATTTCTAAGTCCAGGTCTTGGCATTACTAGATAACTGAGAATATTGTTTTCATGTGTGATTCTGACATTGTAGCAAAATAAGACTCACTATTAAGATAATTTCCATTTGAGTTATTCTGAATTTTTTCTTTTTTAAAATAATTTTATTGAGAAACAATAGCAATGAGGCAGTTTCAAAACTGATTAGTAGGACAGTTTCAATAATTAATACTTTGCATATTGTTGTATTCTTAGGGGCTATTCATAGTACAAGATGCAGACATGATATCCTGTCCACATAACTGATAGCTGTATATCTATCCTAACTATTTTGAATATACAGATACAAAATGGTCCTTCATTTTTATCCCCTTTTTAGTTAATTTTGTCAGAGAAGGGCATTCCATTGTCATTTAAATATCATAGGTGTGTTGTTTCAGCAAAATATTCCGATATAGTCCAGTAGCCCATAACAGTAGTAGGGGGCTATGGAGATGGCTCAGTAGAGTAAGCACTTGCCTGGTAAGCACATGGGCCTGAGTTCAATCCCTGGTTCCACCAAAAAAAAAAAAAAAAAATGCTACATAATAGTAGCATAGGACTGGAATATGTCATAGGTTTTCCATAGGACTGGAATATGTCAGAAGTTGTTGATTTAAGCCTTTTACAGTTCAACATATTAATATGGCTTTTACTTTTTATACTTCATTTTTATACTTTTCTGCAAGATCGTTGAGACCAAGATAAAACAAGACCTACATAACAAGAAATCTAACTTTTGTATCTGACAAGGTCAGTCAAATCCCATCAGGATTTATTCTAAAACCCTATAGTGCAGTTTGTAGATCCTTTGTGAGTGTCAGCCATGTGGATGAGTCATGGCCATTGCTTGACCAATTTGCTCTCTGTGAAAGCCTGAGAGAACATTTTCTCTCCATGTGACTCTCCTTAGTCACGCTCTACATTATCAATCACTTTTCTCTATGGCCCCATAATCTCCTTGATTAGAAAATTTGGGGCACAGCTGAGTTGCATGATGCTACAGTACCGGTTCTCCTATGTTCTGAATCCTCACTGACCTTGAAAGGATATGGCCAAAATGTTGGCTGTCCTTGCAGCCCTTCTTTTTCTCTTATTTTTAGTCTGTCAACATAGACTGTTGACCTTAACCTCACTATCTGTCTGAACATCACACCAGTATTTTCATGTACTTCTCATTTCAGGGTCAATAATATACAGATATTTTTAACTGTATAATTAAATAGTGGTAAAACCTGAAAATCACAACCACATCAACTGTTAGAAAATTAATATTGCTTTTTCACTTTTTTATGAAGTATTTTGTTTTTGTCCTGTTTGACATTCTCATTCACGTATCCATTTTCTTCAAAGTCAGGATTTGTACTGTGATGAAGATATTATTAATTCTTACATTTTCCAGCATTTAAAATACCGCAAATACTTCACAAAGTATGTGTGTTTCAGTTACTCCTCTTTGCTGTGACAAACACCTGACACCAAAAATGAAGGAAATGAAGGTATATGTAGCTCACAGTTGGTGTAGATTTAAGTCCATACTCAGAGAGCTCCAAGCAGAGTGTCACATGACACAGAACAGTCATTCATGGGAGCTGCAAAGAGTAAAGAGCAAAGGGAAGGGCTGCAGCACTGCAGATAGCTAGTCTCTGAGCCATCTCTCTGGCCCACCTTTTGAATTTTGGTATGTAGCAATCGAGGAAACATTAATTGAGTCCATATCTAAGTATAGAACCAGCTGAGGTAAAAACTTGGACCAGGTCTCATAATTCTCAGTATGCTACTGGAGTAAAGATTTATTGACTATTTGCTATGCACCAGATGTTGTGCAAAACATTTTATATGAACAAATATCATGAGGAAACTTTTGGTACAATGAAAGATGAAGGACAAAATGGTTCAGAGCTGTTGAAAATGGCTTGTGTCTATATATCCCCCTGAAACTCAGGCAGTCATAAGTGGGGGTTTTAGAAATGTGGCTAACTCTTGAGTTGTGACACTGGGATTGGTTTATAGTGAAATGTTATGCTCATGGCTGCTAGGATTAAGGATGTGAGTGTTCCTCGCCCAAAAGAGCTTTCACAAAATATGAGATATATATAAAGCACTATAGCAGTAACTACTTGCTTTGATATCTTATGGTTCCTATGAGCTTTCTTCTGCAATTACTGTCTGCCATGCCACCCTCCATTGGAAGCAGCTCTTTATAGACAGAAATATCTACAAAATGTGAGCTAAATAAATATTTTCTCCTTTAACTTTAGATGTCAGACATTTTTGTCTCAGCAATGAGACAGAATTTGTGCTAAAAGTGTGGTCCTTTTTGTGACTAAACAAGACCATGTGGCCTAGGGGCCTTTACAACTGGCTTACAGGAAGGGTATGAGCTGAGAAAGGCTCACATATCCCAGCTGAAAAGTGCAGCTGGAATGTCTTAGCTATAATGTGTATGAGATTCTGGTCAGAGTCAGAAGACTAAATATGGATAGAAGTTCTGCATATAAAGACCAGGTTTTGGAAGTTTCTACTGGGAAGGACTGCATTGGTCATTGGATTCTAGATAATGTGTGTAATGAGGTGGCAAACAGTTGGTCTACATTTTGCCTTAGGACAGAGACTGTCTGAGACTAAAATTGAGAGCACCAGCCTAATTATCATGCAGAAGAATTTTAAAGGCAGTGTAATGTTAAGGTGGTAATATTAAGCTGAGCTGTAAATGGCTATGGTCGACAATTTCTTTGAATAACTCACTCTGGTTGTAGAATGCTGGACTGTTGGATTGTGGTGTCAAGTTCAAGTACCTATGTTAGTTGAATGCCAATGGAGTGCCCACTTTTGACAGGTGTAGACAAAGGAAGGGGTGTAGAAAGAAAAAATCATGATGTGTGTGCATAGACAGTACAGTTGGGATAGATAACGCTGTGCTTCTACATAATTCTATGAAAGGCAAGATCTGTACTAATGGTGGTTGGACAGGATATTATGTCGGCTTCTAGTACTACAGTCATCCACTAGGAAAATAATTATTGAATTTTTGATATAATTCAGGTATTAAAAAAATAAGAAAAGTAAGCAGCTACACTCTTAATTCACTGATAAGAGATATCTGCTAAAATAAAATCTGTAAATATATCATGTATGCACCTTGTACAATACCAAAACGTTATGAAAACAGTTTGAATGTATTAATTTATCGAATCTGTATGCTTAAGGTGTCTTGAAACTGTCTGATTGACATTTGTACTTCAATAAAATAAAAAATAAATAAAGAAATAAAAAGGAAATAAAAAGAAAAAAAGAAAAGAAAAAAAAGAAAAGGTGGTGACATGGCTACCTGTAGGGGATTTTAGCCAGATTTATATTGAAAACCAAGAGCAAAGAACTTAGGAGAATGATTTAAAATGTTTCTACTTTGGTTAGAAAGAAAGCTCTGGAAAACATGGGACCTGGAAATATGGATGAGAGAAGAAATTGGTCACTGAACAGATGCATG
Organism: Ctenomys sociabilis; assembly: GCA_004027165.1. NCBI lineage: Eukaryota > Metazoa > Chordata > Mammalia > Rodentia > Ctenomyidae > Ctenomys > Ctenomys sociabilis. The sequence goes on along the minus strand of PVKA01037825.1, from coordinate 17,003 downwards.
TAAAAGCTAAGTATTTCAGAAGACAAGAAAAATATAGTCAGACTGCAAGGTCAGTCAACATTTTAGCCCTAGCCTTTCAAGGTCAGCTAAGACTCAGAACATAGGAGAACCTGTACTACAACATCATGGGACTCAGTTGGGCTCCAAATTTTCTGATCAAGGAGATTATAGAGCCACAGAGGAATTTATTATGATCTATGGTGTGTCTAAGGAGAGTCACATGGAGAGAAAACTTTCTCTCAGGTTTTCACAGAGAGAAAACTGGGAGCAATGGCAGTGACTCAACCACATGGCTGACACTGACAAAGGATGTGCAAGTCAGGTACAGGGTTACAGGCTAAACCCTGAGAGGACATGACTGACTTCATCAGATACAAAAGTGAATTTCTTGTTATATAGGTCTTGCTATATCTCAGTCTTAACCATCCAGCAGAAAGATATAAAAATGAGGTATATAAAATAAAGCCATAATAATATGCTGAACTGTAAATGATTCAAGTCAACAACTTCTTCAGAAAGCTCACTATTATTGTCGACTGCTGGACTGCGTTGCATTGTTTCGGTGAATTCAAGCACCTATAATAATTGAATCACAATAGAATACCCATCTCTGACAGGACTAAACAACAAAAAAAGAGATAAGAAGGAAGGACCATTAGGTGTTTGTATAAACACACAGTTAGAATAAATATGCAGTACTTTTGTGTAATTCTATGACAAGGAAGATTTGCACTAATAGTGTTTGGACAGGATATCCTGTCTGCTTCTTGTACTAGGGATAACCACCAGGAAGATAATAATGTAAGAAGTATTAATTATTGAAACTGTACTATAATTCAGCTTTAAAAAAGATAGTTATACAGGTACATTCTCTTAATTCGTTGAATAGAGGCATCTGCTCTAATAGTGTTTGTAAAAAGAATATCATGTATGCACCTTGTACAACAAAAGCCACTCCAAAAACAATACGCAATGTATTAATTATTGAATCTGTTCTACTATTTGGATTTGAAACTGTCTTATTGATATTTGTTCTTCAATAAAATTATGGAAAATAAAAAAAGAAAAAGATGGCCTGAAGACATTACAAGAAGAAGCAGAACTCTACACACTGCAGCCTCAAAATTTCAAAGGACTTTGCTTTGAGAGAAGAGCCCTAGAGCATAATGTTCTTGGCTGGTGGAAGCATAGGACATTTGCTTCTCAGAATTTGGTTCAGCGGCACTGGATTTCTATAGTTAAGAGAGAAGGAAGCTTAGTTACTGCTCCAGCTGACAACCACCTTTGGCATCATCCATATGGTGCTGGTTTTAGGTGAATTCAGAATAAAAGAGTTGTGGGCTAAAAAGTTTTCACCTAGATTTGAGAAGTAGGCTTGGAATACCAGCATGTGTGCCTCTGAGAGGATAGTACTGAAGCTGTGAGTGTAACTCCAAAGACACAATGAAGAACCTAAACGCTGAAAGAAGCAAAGAGTGTGGATCATTTGAGGAAAACTGAAAGGAAGGAGCAGAGAAAGTCCAAGAAGGAGTCAATGGGAGACACCACCACTGATAAAGTTGTAGGAACGGAGCCACCCAGTGCTACTGCCTTTTGTCTAAAGGGATGTATATGAGTCTTTGGAGGGCTGGGGGTGTAATATTACAGCTTTTGTCTAGATATCATCCCAAAGCCTCATGCAGTCACATGTGGGGCCTTTTTCATAGGTGATTAGATCTAGAGTTTGTGATGCTGGGAATGATTCATGCTGCAAGATAGGATCAAAGGCAGTAGGATTAAGGGTATGAGTGCTATCTTCCATAAATAGCCTGGATACAAGGGATGGAAAGATTTATGGCTGTCTCTCATTTCTTTGACATCTTCTGTTTACTATGAGTGATTTCTTTCCTGCAGTCCCTAGCTGCCCTGCCACCCTGGCTTGGAGCCTGCTGATTATGCACTGACTCTTCTATAATGCATGAGCTAAAGGTACTTTTCCTCATTTAACTGTGAGTACCAAGTGCTTTGTCTCACCAATGAGAAAAGTGAGATAAGCACTTTGTTGATTCCTACTGGAGCCATCCTACTTTCAGTTTGCTATATAAAGTAATGTTAACTGTATTTTCTAAAGACAATTGAAATGGAATATTTCGCTATTTGCAGCCCAAATCAGTCTAATTTTCATAAGTATATATGTAACTTTCTCTATTATATTATATTTTTATTTTTTAAAGATAATAAAAACAGGAAAAAGCCATTAGAAATGATGCAGAATTTTGCTAAGCAAAATGATAGTTGTTATACTGTATATTGCTGTCTCCAAATTACATGTTCAAGTTATCAGATATAATCTGCATCTTGTACCACAAAGACAACAATATGTGATGTATTAATGATTGTAACTATTCTACTCACCTGTTTTGAAACCATCAATGCTATTCTTTTCTAAATAAAATTAATAAAAAACAGATTATCTGATAAAAACATAAAAAAATGGTAAACTTTAAGAAGTGTAAAGAATTAAGCATTAATTGTTCCATTTCATAGACCAGCAGAAATCAGCAATGTAGTTGTCCAACCTATCCTGTTGGACATATATATTTTTCATATATGTTTTTCCCTTTCTTTCCTTGTTTCCCTCATCCAGGTTGTTCCTTCCCTTTGAATGGTATCTTTCTCCTTCCTAATAACTGTTGCACCTTTTGGATTTTATTTATTCTTTCAGATTCTTATGTTGGGGAGACAAGATGATGTTTAAACATGTAGGTTGGATTTATTTCACTTATGAAATGTGATTTATTTCACACATGTGACTTTTTAAAAAAACTTAAAAAAACTATCATGAGAAGTTAGAAAAACAGTGTAGCTGATGGTGTAGACTATTTATCTAGTAGGAGTCAACCTCTTGTATTACTATAGTACAAATTGAAAGCACACAATTGAGTTTTGTGCAATACTATCAACTAGACTATTGTATCTCATTGTTTTCATCACTTTACATGCATTCTTCTTAGCAGATGTGTATAATCTTATGCAATTTTATCTCATGCACAGGCTTGTATAGCTGCTCCTATAATTAATATACAAAAATTTTAGTTACTGTAAAGAAAGTCAGGAATGATAGTTTTTATACCACATCTACCCATTGTAAGAACCACAAACATGTTTTTAGGATCCATAATTTTGCCATTTGAGAATTTTATCAATGGAATCCTACATATACATGTGGTATGGTTTGTATTTAATTGTCTTTTTTAAAGCTTCATGGAGTCATTGGGACAGGCTTCTAGAGTATGTGGTTAATTCACAATCCAATGCAAGGATTATGAGGGTGAGTGCTACACATACCCTGGGGTGTTAATCTGCATACAATATAAGGAAGGGAGAGATGCTTGCTAGCTGCTGTAGCCAGTGCTCTTCTCTTTGCTTTTTCTTTGTCTGTAGCCATGAAAAGCTGCCCTCTGCCATGTGAGACTCTGACTTGGAGCCAGCCAAGTGTTGACTAAAACATACACTAACTAGGAGCTATTTATTCCCTTCATTTGGGTGTTGAGTATTTTGTTCCAGCAATGAGAGACAAATAACCAAGACAACATATTCATGAGATCAAGTTTTTAGTAAATGTACTGCCATTGATCATGATTCAGTTGTTATATATATATATAACTATATATATATATATATATATATATATATATATATATATATATATATATATAGTTTTTTTTTCTCAATTGGTGAGTAGTGTTCAATCATATGGGTATAGCAGAATTTAATGCTTCACATTATGACACTTTGGATAATTCTAGTTTTTCTTATGTAAATAAAGTAGATATTAACTTCACATCCAGATTTTTTTTCTGTGTGTCAACATAAATTTTCAGTTATCTGAGATAAGCTTTTTATGTGATTACTAAAAAACAGTCAATAATTCTTCTGACTGGCTGTACAATCTTTACATTTCAACCAACATTGTATGAAAATCCCAGTTTCCCAGAATCGGACTCAGCATTTTGAATTACACTGTATTTTACTAGCTATTCTAATAAGTAAATAATGATAACTCTTTGATACATTTAAAAACTCTTTGAAGGTGTAGAATAATTCATAAACAATGATTACATGAAGAAATTGGTTTATAAACAAGATGGAAGAACAGACATTTTAATTTATACTTCTCTGTTTTGTTTGGATTTTCTTATATGTGTTCATATTTGTTATACTTACTGTCTGAACATGAGTTATGAGCCTTCAATGTTCATTTTTTCTTTACATTTTGTTTTAAAATCCATAAGATGTGTTTACAAATTCTTGTATTATTTAAAATTTGAAGTAAATGTCTACATAATTCTTTTTGTGTTGATACCAGTATTAATGTCACGAAAAAGCTGCAGGCATCTAATAATGTTGGCTCTGCTGATTTTATATTTCACTGTTTTGACATTCATTTACCAAAACTGAATATAACTATTCCCTTGTGTCTACAATTTGCCAGATTACATCCTGTTCTAGACATGACTCCATTTGTTGTCTTCTGCAGCTACACAGAATGAAATATATTTTTCTGTTACTGCCATTTTTAATAGCATTTTGGAATTTAATTGCCTGCCTTTTATATACCTGACAGAGAAAAAAGAAAAGAATAAACCTTGCCTTTTTGAAGTCTATTTGTTTTCCCTACAAAGCTTTTTATTTTTTATTCTCAATTTGATCTTTTAAGAGGAAAATTTGTACTTTTTTTTAGTAAGGTCACACAAGACATCTGAAGACTGGTTATGCTCTGCCTAAATTATGAATCTTAGGTCTCCAAATGCTCTGCATTCATCAGAGATAAAAAAGCAACATAAAAACATTATGAAAGGAACAGCAATAAGACAAAGTAATATGGATTGTACCTGGCAACAAAATTCATTAGGACCAGCAGGTTTACTCCAACCACAATTTACCAGATTTGAATTGATTGTGTGGTAACTGTGCTGATTGCTTATGTTCCAGTATAGATCAAAAACAAACCAGCAACACACCTGGATTAAAGTGATTTGAATATAACAAACAGACATCAAAATAATTGAGAGTAGGCAGTGAGATAATGTGATGTTTTGGAAGGAAAATGGTAGAAAGAACCAATTATAAAAAATGGACTGCCTTTGGAGAGGGTCTTTTATATTTAATTAATTTTATTGAGAAAGAAATAGCAATGAGACAGTTTCAAAACAGATTAGTTGGACAGTTACAACAATTAATACATTACATATTGTTGAAGAAGGTTTTGATAAGATGGACTTTTCTCTAAATCAGCTATTGCAAAGAAGAGGCAATTTTACATTTTAGTAACTCAATAAATTTTATTTCTAAAGAGAGAGTGAAGATTAGTTCATAAAGAAGTAGTGATCAATTCAATTATTTCAGCCAGGAGAGGACTAAGTCTTTTGTATTTTGTGGATGGCACAGTGACTGTGTTTTTATCTATGCCTACAAAAATTGTATAGTGGCCAATTTTAATCTTATTTATCCACATCTCAGAGTAAGAGATCCAAGGTTGGTGTTCTGGGAGGTTGTGAGTGTTCCATAAGAATAAAATGGTTAAACATCTGATAAAAGCTAGCCCCTTAAACTGTCATAAAGACTTCCACAGAAGAAAAGAGCTTGCACATGATAGAAGAGCACTGGGGGTTGATGGTGCAGTGGCCTCTGAAGCCTGTGGATACTTGTACTTCCAGAACTCAGAAGGCTAAGGTGGGAGGATTCTTGTGTGTTTAATTCCATACCCAATATACATACTTCAAGCCCAGGTTAAATTACAAAGTGAAACTTTGAATGAATCCTCTTTCCCCCAGAAAAGATCTCTGCAAAGCAGGAAATATGTTCTGATACCCTACAGCTTCATATAAAAAAATTAAAAACGTATTTATTTAAAATTAATGAGAATTTGAGTATGGTGGTGCATGTCTGTAATCTAAGTGCTCAGGAAGCTGAAACAAGAGTATCACTTTGTTTCAGGCCAGCCTACATTACATAGTGAGACCTTATGTCAAAAACAAAACAAAAGAACCCCATAAAACTCAAAAAAGTAAAGTTGGTGAGAAAATGTTTTCATTAAAATATATGTTGAAAAAAGAGAAAAACATAATCTAGCTGCAATGCTTGGCAGCTTCTGAATATTGGTAAATGTTCCTTTTCATCTTTCTCCCATGAGAAAGTGGAAGACATACCATAAGTTGCTATAGAAGACCACAGCTTGGTGTTTACTCATGAAGCTTTTAGATATATTTCACTTATATGCCATAGCTCTTTGACCCAGGTTTTAAATGCATTGTCATTATTCCAAGGTTAGATGTGAACATAAAATGTGCAAATTTCCCATCATTCTCAAAGTTGGTCTCCAGAGTGTTTGAGATAGTCTTCTGACTCTAGGCTAAGCTACCCATAAAGATGGTGAAAATTTGATGTCTTTTTTACTTTGAACTATATAACTGAAAGGAAGATAATTCAACTGTCATTCTTAGATGTCCAAAGCATTCACTTTTGACCTTTAAAAAATTTTTTTTGAAACTTGATCCACGATAGAGATGCACTTTCTCATATAACTGAGCTAATTTACTGAAGTAGGCCTTAGAACCAGACACAAAAACAACAGGTTTTGTGATAAATCTGACAAACTGACTTGACTTATTTATATGGCCATGTACCTAAAAGGGGAAATTTCACATCTTTTTGCCTGTCTTGAGAAATCAGTATATTTAGCCAAACTGGACAGTAGTCTGTTTGGAACTGAGTTGCTATTCCTTTGGGTCATCCAAAGAATGATAGCTTAAATCCTCTCCATCCTTCTCTGTTAATGCTCTATATTACTTTTATGTCATTTGTATATTTGTTTACTTATTTTAAAAAGACAAAAGAGAGCAGAGCAGCCTTGTCAGTATGGGACTGGCCAGAGTGGAACTTGGAAGGAGGGTGGCCCAGTCAGTTAAGGACTGGTTAGAGCAGAACTCCACCAGCGTGGCCTGGCCAGTTTGGAACCTACCAGAGGGGAACTTCAGCAGAGAGGTTTGGTTTGGAATGCTACAGCTGAACTCTCTGCAGGACGGCTAGGTGGAAGACCCAAAACACTCAACCAGTTGCAGAACATCTAGCCAGTGGGGCACAGCAGGTTCACTTTCACAGGCCACAGAAGGAATAAGTTGAGCAAAGCAGCCAGACACAAGACAGGCCCCGTTGGTCAAGTTCCAGTTCAGTAGATTTTGACCCAGTGAGCTGAAACATACTACTAGGCTCACTGGGGCCCAGATTTAAACCCAGATCTACAGAAGCATCCTTTCCAGACAGAGACAGCAAGAGGTAACTGGAGTGAACTAGTCTGCCTGAAAGTCTCCAGCTACATCAAGGGGAGGTAACCAGACAGAACTTAGGGGAACAAATTTAAGTATAAATTCCCAATTTAATATCTGCTGTATTATACATCCATAATGTTTGCTCTATTGTCTAAAATACAAACCCATTAGCTACAAAAGTATTCCAATTGCTAAATCTCACTGTTGATTAGTGGTGCTTCTAACTGCATTAATATAAATAGAAAACCATATCTCGTTAACCACATGTTCTCTCTTGGGAAACAATATTGGGTGGCACTTGTGTAATAACTTTAAGAAAGCCCTACACAAAGGAAAGAGGACAGTGCCAAACAGGAAACCAGTATCTCATTATCAATCAATGGAGAGGGAAAAATCCTGGATACACATAAAACAAGAATCCCTGAAACAGAAGGATACCTAAAAAGCAGGCTTTTTACAGAAAGGCTCTGATCACAGTGACATACCTAACTACTAAAAGCGCATCACAAAACAGTATCACAGAAATCAAAATAAAGAGTTCTCTAATACAAGAAATGACAATGCATTGTCAAAACCATGCATTCTCAGGCCCTGAGCCTACCAAGTACAAATGCAGGAGACACTAGCACAGAAGAAATTGGAATTTATATACCTGAGACCTCTGAAATAATAGCATCTGAAGTAAAGAAACAACTGCAAAAGGCTTCAGAGGAAATCAGATAAGAAATAAATTCCGAAGTAAAAAGAAGAAATGATAAATAGAATGAAAGAATTACTCTTTCTAAAAAAGACACTGATAAAAAATAGAGAATAGAAAATGATGGAAAACTTAAATGAGTAATATAGAACAGAAATAGAATGCATGAAACAGATTCAAAGAGATATTCAGAAGATTAAAGACAATTAAAAGTTGACAAAACCAACTGAATGAAAGTGAAGGTAGACTTTCAGGCCTTGACGACACAGTAGGAGCTAGTGAAAAGATAATGAAAGATCTCTTAAAAACAATTAGGATCCAGTAATTAATAATTCAAAAGCTGCAAGATGATGCAAAGATGAACAATATAAGAAAAACAGGCATCAATAAAGAAGCAGGAGTCAACACAAAAAGTGTAAAAAGAATAATGGGCAGAAGTAATAGCAGAAAACTTTTCAAATATGGGGAAAAATCTGTTATTATATAAGTAACTGAGGCATATCGAACCACAGATAATATCAACCCAGTTAAAACCACAACCACGTATATAATAATCAAGATCCCAGAAATTCAGCATAAGAACGGCAAAAAGCTGCTAGAGAAAAGAAACAGATGACATTGGAAGGAAAACCCATCAAAATACTGAGATTTCTCCTCATAAGCCATCAAGTCAAATACTTCAAATCCTACAAGAAAAAAATTCCAGCCCATACTGATATACTCTGCAAGACTTTTTCAAATTTAATGGAGAAGTGAAATAGTTCCACAACAAAGAAAAGCTAGGAATTTTATAATGATCAAGCAAACCCTACACAGAGTACTAAAACATATTCTAGAAAGGGATAAAATGATCACAACTCCAAGAATATGAGTTGAAGGAACCCACCAAATAAGATAAATAATTAAACGCAGGAGAAAAGTAGATATCCAACAGTAGGAAAATAACATGACAAACATTAGTCAATACATTTCAATTTTAAACATCAAAGTGAATGAACTTAATCCAGCAATTAAAAGAAATAGATTGGCAGAGTGAATTAAGAAAAAAAAATACAACAATATGCTGTATTTAAGAAATACATGTAACTCATAAAGAAATCCATACACTGAAAGTCAAAGAATGAAAAACAATACCATAGCCCACAGGACCTCAGAAAAAAGCAGGGGTAGCAATCCTGTTTGCAGAAAATCTGAACTTTAAACCAATAATGTGAAGTGAAATAAAGAAGGAAACTAAGAGATAAGAGTTATAAATATATATGCACCAAAGTTGGGAGCACCAAACTATGCAAGACAAATTTTGATGGACATGAGAAATCTAATATCTAATATCACAATCTTAATAGGAGACCTTAACATCCTCTTATCTCAAAAAGATAGGTCTAGCAGATAAAAAAGTTAGTGAAGACTTAGCGGGACTGAATCAGACCTTTGAAATGAATGTAGTGGAAATATTCAGAGTTTCCACCCAAAAATATCTGAATACACATTCTTTTCAGGTGCATATGGTACCTTTTCTAAAATAGTTCATATACTAATTCATAAGTCATACTTAAATAAATCCAGGAAAACAAATTATCCCATGCATATTATCTGAACACAGTACAATAACACAGGGAATTAAAGACAAAATAAACCACAAGAATTCCATAAATACACGGAAATTAAATAACATCCTCATCAACAACTAATGTGTTACAGATAAAATTAAAGAAGAAATTGAAAAATATCTACAATTCAACAAAAATTCAACCACAACTTATCAGAGTTCTTAGAGGGAAATTTTTAGTGGTGAACTCACATATTAGGAAAATAGAATGAAAAAAAAAATCCTAATGTTGTACCCCAAACTTCTAGTAAAAGCAGAGCAAACCAACCCCAAAGCCCAAAGCAGAAGAAAACCATAAAGATTAGAGAATAAATGATTACAATTAAGACAAAAATTAATAATACAAAGAACTACTGAATCAAAAAGTTAGTTCTTTGAAAGGTCAAATAAAATTGATAAACACCTAGCTAATCTCATTAAAATGAGGAAAGAAAAAACTCAAATTTGAGCAATAAGGAATAGAAATGGTGAAATTACTACAGATCTTTTGGAAATTCATATCATTGTAGCTACTTTAAAGATCTTTACTCACAGAATTGAAGACACAGAAGAAATGGAAAGATAGGGCTTGCTGAGATGACGATTGAGCCTGGGTCTGGTGACATGCACCTGCAATCCCAGCATTTGGGAGGTTGTAAACAGGAGGATCATTACAAGTGTGATCTATGTGGCGATGCCCTTTCATTGTGTGCACTCTGTCCTAAATAAAAAAAAAAAAGAAAAGAAAATTTTAAACACATAGTGAATCTGAAGAACATATATACTTGAAAAGTACTTTCAAGAATATCAGTGTGTATAAATCTAAGTCACTTTATACTGTATCATACAGTGTTCTCCAAAAAGATTTTGTGGCTGAGAACCTTAAACAAGGATTAAAGGAAGAAAAAGCAAACCTGTTGAGGCAAGTACAGGAGAAGGAAGATGTCCTTTTGAGGCTTAAACTTGTCAAAATGTATAGATCAAAGAATGACCTTTCCCAGTATTCTCTGTTGAGACGAAAGTGGAGAAACTGTAGCCAGGTGTTGCTTTATGAGTTGCAGTCAGCTATGTCTGCAGAGAATAAGATACTAAGCCTTAATGAGCTCATAGACTACACTGGACTAGATGACAAACTGTTATACTACACTAGAAGTTACAAAGAATTTATAGGTGTTTAATTCATAATGTTTATTGTCTTTATCTTTCTTTCTTTTCACATTTTTTCAGCACTAGGGGATCAGAGCTGGGCCCTTGTGTGCACCCTACCATTGGCTATACTCTGGTTCCTCTCTAGTGGGTCTTCGAGACTGGCAACTTGATGAAAAGATACTTAGACACAGGGAGGATGCTGGCCGTTATGGCAGTGGCGGCAAGCCTTTGGCGGCAAGCCTTTGGCGGTAAGCCTTGGCACATGTGCCGCAGCACGCTGCTTGGGTCACTGGCAGTGCAAAAAACATTCACCATCAGTGCATGAGGGTTCAGAGTTATGTGTATCACCCATTAATTTAGGGCCCTCAAAGACATAAATTAAGTCCTAAAATGAAATATAGCATTTTGAAAATATTTAGCAAATAAAATACAACAATAAAGAGAAGTTAAAAGGTGGATTTAGGCATTTGACCTTATGTAATCCAGAAGTCTGGGAGCTGACACAGAAAGATGAAAAGTTTGGGCCCTGACTGGGCAATTTAGTAAGACTCTGTCCCCACCTCCAAAAATAGTTCATAAATATAGTAAAGACACTGGGCTCAATCTCTATAAATAAATGGGCTATGCTTATGTTTCTGCACTTGCACAAACATCGGTTTAGAGCACACTTTAAAAAATTTGTGGACAGTCCTGGGCACTAGTTTTAATACATTGTTTTGGTTTCTTGTGATTAAAAAGTCTCATTTTCAGTGTTTAAAATAGTCCAATCTGGCCAATTCCTAAATCTAAACTGGTCTAACAGTTTTCACCCAAGTCTGTGAACCTTGTTTCCACTCATTTAGTGCCTTTTGCTATCTGATCTCACATAATTAAACTTATGTCCAAAATAAAAAATAAAAAGAAACACAATGAGAAATAAATTAGAGAAAAAGTATCCTCCACAATAGCATCCAGAAAAATGAAGCACTTAGAAATTAACCTAACCTAAGGAAATCAAAGATCTATACAATGAAATTTACAGTTCTCTGAAAAAAGAGATCAAAGAAGATTTTGGAAAATGGAAAGATATTCCTTGCTCCTGTATAGGAAGAACCAACATTGTGGAAATGGCCATACTTCCAAAATTGTTATACATATTTAATGCAACTCCTTTCAAAATACTGCCAACATACTTCATGGATCCAGAGAAAACTTTTCTAAAATTTATTTGGAACCTGAGAAGGCAACATTGGGCAAAAAGGACAAGGCGGGAGGCATTACAACCCCTGAGTTGAAATTATACTACAAAGCTACTATAATAAAATCAGCATGGTACTGGCCAAAAAAAAAGAAATCAGATTAGAGGATCAATGGAATAGATTAGAAGATGGAGCTACAAATTCAAACACACTCAGCTGTCTTATGTTTGAGAAAGGGGCAAAACATATTCAGCAATAGCCTCTTTATCAAATGGTGCTGGAAAACTGGCCCTACACATGCTGAAAACTGAAACTAGACCTGGATCTATCACCATGTACTAAACTAAAGTCAAAGTGGATTAAATATCTAAACATTAAAACAGAAACACTGAATCTCTTGGAAGAGAAAGTAGGTGGAAATCTTGATGACATAGGAATGGGCAGACAGTTCATAAGCAAGTCTGGGAAATATTTGAAAGAATCAGCACCTGGGACCATCTTTCATTGAGAAGTTTCTGCACATCAAAGGAAATCACCAACAGGGTTAAAAGACAGCCCACAAATTTGGAAAAATATCTTAACCAGCAGTCACACAGACAAAGGTCTTCTAGCTAGAGAATATAAAGAACTAAAAAAAAAAGAATTAGGGCCCCCAAATTTAAAGACCCAATTCAAGAACAGGCATCTGAGAAGAATGAAAGGAAGAAAGAGAAGAGGCAAATGATTGCGTGAAAAAATGCTCTACATGACTGGCCATTCAAGAAATGCAAATTAAATCAGCACTCAGATACAATTTCATCCAAGAAAGAATGGATTTCATAAACAAATAAAATAATAACAAATACTGGCGAGACTGTGGGAAGAAAAAACAACACTTTCTGCACTGCTAGTGGGAATGTAGACCTGTACAATTACTGTGGAAATCAGCTTGAATATTTCTCAAAAAACTAAGACTAGAAACCCCATCCAGGGGCTGGGGAGATGGCTCAGTATAATAAGCATTTGCCTGGCAAGCACAAGGGCCCAAGTTCAATCCCCAGTTCCACAAAAAAGTCCCATTCAATCCAAGTGTTCCCGGTCTGGGTATTTTCCCAAAAGAACTGAAAACATCATACCATAGTGATATGTGGGCACCCATGTTTATAGCAGCACAATTTTTCATAGCCTAATCCTGGAAGCAATCAAAATGCCTGTCACCTGAGGAATGGATGAAAAAGATGTGGTATTTTTATACAATTGAGTATTACTAAGCTAGCGAGAAAGACAAACTCAAAGCCTTCATAGGTAGTAAACACATGCGCCTAGAGCCTGTACTCAGAGGTGAAATAAATGAGACTCACGTGTCTAAATATCATAGTCTCTGTAGTGTAAGAACTTGAAAGAAGAAATAAAACCTGAAAGTTATATCAGATATAGTAAAACAGAAATAAATGGAACTTAAGGAGTAAACAACAAAGATGAGAGGAGAAAGGACAGGAAAAATGTCAGGGGAACAAGATGCAATTATATATACAAGATGGCTGAGGTGATTGTACTAAAAATTTCTATCAGTTTTTTGAAAATAGTTAAAGTGAAGAATTTTCACCTTGACTAACTCTCTGTATTCGGTTATTTGTAATCTGAGCAACTACATTGAGGACAGCAACATGTAGTACAAAAATCATGCTTGAATACTTGTCATCTAAATGTGTACTTTTTCTAATATCATATCAATTACTATGATACTCTTTTCAAAATAAATTTTTAGAAAAATAAAACAAGATAGAGAAGAACAAACATTTAGCATTTCTGAAAAGTAAGTGATAATATGCAATTATGTATCCAATCTTACATAACTTTATCTGTTAACCTGAGCAAAAGGTTTGACAATAAAATTAATGTACCAAATTTTGTTAATAAGCTGTTCTTGTTCTGAAAATTTGTGACATATATATTGTTGTATGTTACCCTGTTCCTATTATTGTTTCTGATTTTTGTTCTTGCTTTTGTCTTTTACTTTTCAAATGAAATAATAAAACTAAATTTAATAAAAAATAAAAGCACAAAAGAATCACAATAAAAACAATACACAATTTCAAAACAAGTTTACAGGAAATTAACAGTGGTTATTATATTTCATATTATCTTCAAAGCAGTTGTTTAGATTATCAGATACAGCCATGCAAAATTGATCAAACAATATAAATATTAACTATTCCTTTTGAGGGCTAATAGAAATTAGTAGTACTATTATGTTAGATATTTTGTGTTCATATACATATCTTCCCCATCCCTGTTCTTTCCTTCTGAGCAGTTTCTCTCCCTTTTCACTATATGTATTTTACCTTTTGGATCTTATTTACATTTTAAATTTCTTACACTAGGGAGATAACATGATGTTTACACATGTCTATCTGATTTATTTCACTTATGGATATGGTCTCTAGATGCATCCATTTAAGTGTAAAAGCCTCAAGTTTATTTTCTCTGTAGCTGAGTAGTACTCTTTTGTAGAAAAATACCACAATAATTTTAATCCATTTTTCAGCTGATGGACATTTGGGTTGTTTCCAAGATTTACTTATGACATTGCTGCTATAAACATGGGTGCACATATGTCACTGTGGTATGGCCTTTTGATTTCTTCTGGGAAAACACTAAGGAGGTGAATAACTGGGTTGAAAAAATTAATCCTAGTTTTTTGAGGAATATCCACACTGGTTTCTACAGTGGCTCTCATAGTCCATAGTCCCACTAACAATGGAGATTTCCTTTTTACCCATGGCCTCTTCACCATTTGTTTTTGGTTGGTTTCTTGATGACAGTCATTCTTTCCGGGGTGAGATGGAATCTCAGTGGAAACATTCCTAACACTGTTAGATAAAAGAGAAATAAAAGGAATATGAGTAACAAAGGAAGAAGTTAAACTATTGCTATTCAAAAATGACATGATACTCTACATAGAAGATCCCCAAAACTACATCAAAAAATGTCCTAGAATTATTAAGCAAATCAGTAGAATAACTGTGTACATACCCAACACTCAAATATCTATCAAATAATAAACTCACTGAAAGAGAAATTAGGGAAATGTCACCATTCACAATAGTGTCTTAAAAATGAAGCACTTAGGAGTCAATCTAGAAAGAAATAAAAAAATCATTGAAAATTACAATATTCTAAAAAAAAGATTAAGGAAGATTTCAGAAAATAAATTTGATGCAGAGTCCACACCCAGCATGTGAGTGAGATAACCTAGGGCCTACCGGATCCTTCTTCAACCCAGAGTCCAGACCTAGTGTTGAATTTGCCTTACAACTCCTTGCACAGAAGCTAGAGGCAAGACCCATCCAACTGATTCAGGAACAGAACATCTTGCCAGAGTGGCACAGAGCGTTCAGCTCCAAGGGCTGCAGCAGGAAGAAATGGAGCACAGCAACCAGATCCAACCCACACCCACTTGCACGAGTTTTAATTTGGTAGACCGAGACCTGGTGCTAAGGTAATAACTCTATCTAAGCTCTACACCAAAGGTCAAAAGACAGTGTTGTAGAAAATGACCAAGAGGAAAACGCAGTCTCAAGCCCCAAGTCCACCCAAAACATATGCAGAAGACAATAGCATAGAAGAAATTGGAAATCACATACCTGAAATCTCTTAAATAACAGGGTGTGAAGTAAAGATACAGCTGCAGAGAGGTATAGAGGAAATCAGATCAGAAATAATTTCTTAAGTAAAACAAGAAATGATAACTATAATGAAAGAAGCACTAAGTGCTTCTAAAGAAGATACTGATCAAAGAAAATAGAGCAGAACATAAAAATGATGGAGTTCTTGAATAAGCAATATAGGATAGAAATAGAATGCATGAAGCACATCCAAAGTAGTATACAGGAAATTAAAACCTCAATCACAAGCTGAAAAAACCATTTGAATGAAAGTGAGAATAAACTTTCAGACCTTAAAGACAGCATTGCAGCTAGTGAAAAAGTAAGCAAAGATCTCTTAAAAACAAGTAGGATTCACAAAAAAAAAATAATTCAATTCCTTCAAGATGATGCAAAGATGAACAATGTGAGACTAATGGGCATCAATGGAAAGGAAGGAGTCAATTCAAATGATATCAAAAGAATATGGATGGAAGTAATAGCAGAAAACTTTCCAAATATAGGGAAACTATCTGCCATTCGGGTCACTGAAGCATACAGAACCCTAAATAACATCAACTCATTTAAAACCACTCGCAGACATATAATAATCAAGATCCCAGAAATTCAGCACAGGAACAGTATATTAAAAGCCACTAAAGAAAAGAAACAGATCACATTTAAAGGAAAACCTATCAGGATAACAGCAGATTTCTCATCACAAACCATCAAGGCAAGAACAAGTCTTACACGAAAACAAATTGCAACACAGACTTGTATACCCTACAAAACTCTCCAAATATAATAGAGAAATGAAATACTTCCATGACAAAGTACAACTTAAGAATTTCATGATGACAAAGCCAACCCTACACAGATTACTAAAAGATGTTCTAGAGAGGGAGCAAAATGACCAAAACTCCATGAACAAGAATGGAAAGAATCCCAAATAGGGCAAAAAATTAAACACAGGAGAATAAGAGGTATAAAAAAGCAGTCTCTCAGTTATTCTTTTATATACGGCAGCAAGATATGTCCATCAGCACACTCTACAAACGTACTTCTCCTGCACCCTCTGGGTCATGATTCTGTCTGGATTTACAGGGTAAATATCAAGGAAATAACAGTATCTCAGTCCCACAAGTGACACCTAGTTACAAGCAAGAGTTATGGACATTATCTGTGTCCACAACACACTAGAACTTTGTGCAATATCCTATCCCCAAACTGTCAGAAGTGCTGGTCATTTATTTGTCATTCCAGTATCTAATGTTTTATTCTTATTAATTCTTTACTATCATGAAAACGTTTTCTTAGTTCAATAGTTTTGAAACATTTCATTTTAATTAATTAGTATTTAATTTTATGAATATTGCTTAATCTTAATTTTTGTGTTAAGATTTATATTATATATTTGACTTACAGTCTGTTTAAAAGACACAGTATGATATTTTC
>PVKA01037824.1:0-20729 GCA_004027165.1 Ctenomys sociabilis | reverse complement strand
TGCGTCATCTCCTTCCACGGTCAGGCTGCGTCATCTCCCCTTCCATGGCCAGGCTGTGTCATCTCCTTCCACGGCCAGGCTGCGTCATCTCCCCTTCCACAGCCAGGCTGTGTCATCTATAGAGTGAACTGTATCGGTTCCAGCTTTGAATGCCTTCAGGATTGTGCAGTTCTTAGCACACTCTACTCATGGTGCTGCACGTCTGCATTTTAGTAATTTTTTTGAAAATGAAAAACTGGGATGACACTAAAGGCTGTAAAGGAGAGTGAAGCCCAAAACACAGAATGTGTGTGCAGCTATGCTCACAGCCACTTGCTTCTGTAGAGCTGGAATCGTTATCTCAACTGATACAGAATGCACCCATCCTTAAATGGCAAACTTCGTTGGACTCCAACCCTTTCCCCAAATATTATGTAAATGTATGTTTACGTCTATATAGGAAACATAGGATGGACAAGATCGAATCAAGAATATAAAAATACGATGAAGATTGTGCCTTCTGTAGCTACATAATATATACTGGAGGAATCGCTCCTTGCCTCCAGCTCCTGAATTTACTATAGCTGCCAAAAGCTTCTAAAACCTCTCACTCTCAATCCCAGGGCTGGCGAAATCCCACAGCCCTGGGAGATCAAATTTTACATCAATATTTAGGTGGGCTCATTGCCAGTGCCTTATCAAGGAAAAATATAATTATGGGCGAGACTGCAGCAAGTTGGTCCTATAATATTCTCCCCTCCTGTCTCGTTGCTGAAGTATAATATAATAAAAGTGATATAAGATCCTGCATCTGCCCTTTTGGTAATTCCAGCTTCATTTTCATTCTGTTGCTGGATTGCGGACTTCTCCAAGCCATGCCAAGCTATTGATACTCAGCTCTGAAAACATTAGCCTCTCTTGTAGGAAGGTCACAGCTTAAAATAGAACTCGGGATAGAGAAGAAAGATGGAAGTAGATAGAGAAATTGAGGTCTTGTGGCAAATGAAAATTTGTTTTCCTAGAACTGCTTTAATGGATAATTTAAATTTTGTGCCACAAATACAGTTAGTATAAGGTTTCAATAATTCATTCATTTTATGATTCTTGGGAACTTATTTTTTTTATCATCATATGTCATACATTATAATACTAAGGTATGATCTAAGACTAATTCCCATCGTTCACTCAAATTCAGTCGTAAAGTTTTACCTGAGAGTACATTCACAAAGGATGCAGAATTTCATCTTGGCATCCTAGGAGTCACTACACTAATGCACTTTACAGACTATAGACCAAGACCGAATGCCAGAACACAGTAGCTGTTCTTGCTTGGAAGAGATGAAATCTCCCACAGTTGTTTTACTGTGCCTTTCTTCAATGAACAATTACTTTTTTAAAGATATGGACACATTTTCCTCAGTATCAATTTTCTGATGTTGTATAACAAGCTACTGCTCACATGGTAATCTAAAACAACACAAACACCTTCCCTCACAGTTCCACAGGTGAGAAGCTCAGATACAGCAGGAATCCGCTGTTCTCTTGGGTACCAACTTAGAATCAAGGTGTTGGCATATAGCTTCCTCCTCCTGAGGCCTGAGGGGAGAACCTGTCTACCTATTTCTGCAGGCTATATAGTTCCTCATTGCAGGATGAAGGTTGGTATTTCCTTGCTGGCTGTTTATTAAGGGCAATTCTTGCCTGCTAAATGCCCCTGAGTTTCTTGGTTTATTATCTCTTCCTCTGGTTTCATAGTCAGAAACTGATGTTTAAGTCCTCTTTGACTTGACTCTAGATTTGACTCTAGTGAAAAGCTTCTTTGCTTTTAAGAACTTGTGATTAATAAAAAATGTTGGGCCAGAAAATATAAATAACATGTCTTTGATAATACAGTTGAGATTTAAACTGACAATGAATCAATTACAAATTTCCCTTTAAATCATATTTGTATTTTCTATTTCTTTTATGTGGACTCAGGTCTTTTGATTTTTGGAATTGAATAAGTATAAAATAATCTTAATTTAGTCACCCTCTTATCATCAACAATTTTGCTACTGTAACCTCAAAAGAAAATGTTTCTCACTTTTAAGCCAAAGCAGAGGTGGAGGGCTTCCAGTTTTTCTGAGGGTATGTGTTTCCCCCAAGTTAACTATATATGAACTTACAACAACGGAAACTTAAAGTGGAGAGAAACAAAACTCTGACAGTCCCTGGAGAGGATTTGATTCTTAAGAATAAAGTTTACCCTTATTGAGATTGACGTCTATCCAATTACCAAGATAGTTACTAAAGTGATAACTGAGGTCTCATCAAATGGAGATCGTGGGTAGCAGGAGGTGTCCCTACCCGAGGCATCTACGTCTTGATTGCTGAACCTGTGACTGTCACCTTCCATGGCAAAAGTATTTTGCAAGTGTCATTGTGGCTATAAACCTGAGGAGTGGAAAGTATCCTAGACTGCCCAGGTTGCTCTTCTTTTTATCTTCTCTTTTTCTGTTTCTTTTCTTTTCCCTCCTCTTCCTTGCTTCCTTATTTTTGCTTCTATCTCTCTCTTTCTCTCTGCATCTCTTTCTCTGTCTGTCTCTGTCTGTCTCTGTCTGTCTCTGCTCTCTCTCTCTCTCTTTCTTTCCCTCCCTCAGTCCTCAGTACTGGACACTGGAGGATCAACAACAGAACTTCATGCAGATTAGGCGAATGCTCATGAGGTACACCTTCAGCCCCAAGTTGACTTAATAATATTTATAATTACATTGGATGAATCTGAATCACTCCCAAAGTTATAGCCTAAACCCAAATTTTAATGTAAAACTAATTCACAAAAACAAGAATTATGTAAATGTCAGAAAGTCTGCGGTGCTTTCTCAAGTGCTTATGTCCCCAGAAATCTGATACATCACTGTAGCAAAGGGTGCCATCCTTCTCTGGCTAGGAACCGGAAGTCCAAATAAATGTAAGGGTGTGTAGCCGGCTGTGGTTGCTTTGTAAGAATTAATTTTTCTAATCAGTGCTTTCTGAGCATCAGTGTATTCCCACATCGCATGAGGGCCTCCTTCCCAGTGCTTGATTCCATAGGTCTGGTGTGCTGCTCGAGACTGCACTCCTAAGGAGTTCCCAGGTCATGCTGGGATGCGTGGAGGCCACACAGCGGACTGCAGGGGAGCTGGTACAGGAAGCGGACATGGGCCGCTATCTCAGGCATGGTGGGCCAACCCTGACCTGGCCGGGCAGCGGTGTGATGGAGAACAGGCAACGGATTCGCCCCTGGAAATTAACACGAAATGAAAATTGCCACCACTCACCGGGTCACTCCATGCTGCGCACCTGGAGAAGAGCTTTGAACATCCCTTCTAGGCTTCCCAGCTATTGCATGAGGTGTCCTATTTGTAGAAGGAAAGGAGTTCCCTGGGACAGAGTGACATGTCCACCATCCAGGCGGAGCAAGTAATGGCAGAGCCAGAGGGATGGTGGCGGGCACTACAGAGATGGATCCAAAACAGATCCCATCTGTCTGTCCCTTCAGAGGACATTTGTTCTGATGGAATAGTTGCCTGTGCAGAGAGTGACTCACCTGGCCAGGTGGAGACAGGAAATGACTTTTTCAAGAGCTGTTATTTGTTGTCTGATATGTTTAGAAACATCTTCACCCACTTGAGGCCAGTTGTGTGATGATTTCTCCCACTTATTCTGATAATGACTTAAAGCTGAGGTCGTCCACATGTCCGAGTCTCCAGGAGAGTTCTGTGAAAATACTATGAATCCCATGAAACTCTGATGCACCAAAACTTTAAGAACTGCACAGAGAACTATGTCTAGTCCATGTGACCCAGTCTGCAGAAGCTAAGCAGCTGCAGGGGAAGGGAAGACGTTGCTGCATCCCTGGAAGGCTGGATGGCACATGCGTGCACAAGGAGCTTTCTCATCCTCCCCAGGCCACCTGGGGTCTATGGGGGGTGCTGCCCAGCAGTCTGTGTTGCACCTGTAGAAGCTGGGGAACACTTGTTGGAATCTTTGCATGATAAGGTTCCGTGTGCTCTCCACTTCGGTGTAAGCGCTGAGGCCAGGGCACACACTTGGTGCAAGGCCAGGGCATTGAGCTCAGTGCACTCTGTCCCGTGCCGGGCTAGTTACGTGCACTGACCCCTTGTGGAGCAGCTCGCTGGCTGTGCTTGACTCCACTGGGTGGACGGGAGGAAAGCAATAGTACCGCCCCACGGTGAAGGAGCTCACTAGCACATCTGTTCTTAGGGTAATAAAGCTTTTTTTTTTTTCTGAAAATTTCTTCTGAAGGTAGTAGACAATGAAGCTTCCCTAATCGCAACTCAAGAGGAAGAGACTATGAGAGAATGGAAATGTAAATTATGGAACATTCCTACAGTGCATGCAGGTAACCGCACAGGGCTTTGGCAGAATCATTAGAAGAAAGGGATTTATTACAAGAATGTTAAAGATTGTTTCTCTAAAAAAAAAAAACAACAGGACAAAAGAGAATCCAGCCCTCTGTTACCAAGCTTGGCTGCACTAAGAGCCTGCATTGTGTTTGGGACTCATGTATTTCCCCATGTAGGTAAACAATCCATTTGTAATTGTAAAAAATTAGTTTCTGAGATAAAAGGTTTCAGGAAAGCATTTGCTCCACTACCAGCACAGAATAAATTTGAGCCCACATCCACTGGCAGGATTGCTGATTCCAAATTTCAACTGAGAGTCTGCTGTTTCAATATGCCACAAAATAACTGGACGTATTACAGAGGAAATAAACCTTTTTGGCACCCAGAAATTCACCAGGTTTTCTTTTTATAGATGAGCTCACTGTTCTTTCAACCTCAGACTACTAACTCTGGAGCTGCTTTCTCCCTGACAACCCTGCACAGGAAGGGTCACTGGCACAGGCTCAATCAGGTACAAGAGAGAGGTGTCTTCAGCTCAGAGCAGGGAGCACAGCACTGTGACAGTCTCTCCCAGGTACCAGCAAAGCTGTTTAGTAAAAAAATAAACAAGAGGCTTGGGATCTCGCTCCATGGTCTAAGCACCTGCCTAGCAAGCACAAGGACCCAAGTTCTATCCCTGGTATGCATGCAGTGCTGGCCCCAGAATCCGGCATAGTGGCTCATGCCTATAATCCCAGTGCTAGGTAGGCTGAGACAGGAGGATCACTAGGAATCTGAGCCACATAGCCAGACCCTGTACCAAATAAATAATTACAAAAATAAAAAATAAGCAAAACAAGAAATAGCTTTCTTACAAATGACACTAAGAAGACCGCCACTGTCTATACTCAAAACCCATCACATTGTTTCTCTGCTGTTATATTTTCTGAACCACAGACGATGGGGTGGAGCTCTCCCCCCTGCCTGTCCCCCCCACTGCTGATGCACTGCGCCAGAGTTTGCACCCAACAGGCGAGCCTTTGGGCCCCGGGATTTCTGCAGCGTGCACGTAGGACTGTTAGTGTGCTGCATGATGTGTAGGTGGATTGATAAATATAACTTGTGATTATTTTAACAAAATTCTCCAGCTACATGCAAAAAGGCAGCTTTTAAACCTGTGCTCTGGGTGGCCCTAGGGGGCTGGGGGGAGGGACGGGCCACTCCAGATCCCCTTCTTTCACCATTGCTCCCAAGAACTGGTTTTGGGTGGCTTTACAAACAAATGGAGCTCCACACAGGGATGAACTTGAACAAAGTAATCTGGGAAAACAATCTCTGAAAGCCACACTTTTACAGTAGTGATGGATGCATCAGGAACATTTGGACAGGAAAATAAAAATATCAAACTGACTTACAAATAGTCCCTGAAGGATTTACACCCCTACAGGCACAGGTGAAATCACTTTATTGGTGTGAGGCGAGGTAAGTGTTGGTGTGGGGAGAGAGCTGTGGGAAGGGGCTATCACCTCCCCCTGCTCCACCTGTGCAGGCCTCTCAGAGGAAGGAAGGGCTGATGGTTGGGGGAGAAAGGAAGCAGCTTAGTAGGGGACATGAGGACAGTGGGCTAGTCCACACCTGCTACAAGTTCAAACAGTCTCCTCAATTATTAACAAAGTCTCACTGCTAAAGCCATTGGGAGCATAAAGACGTCCCCGCCCTCCCCATCACATGGGCTTGTCCTTCAGGCCCTGGTTTCAGCACTGATGAAGTCTGTTGGCTTCCGGCTGCCCTCCTCGAACTCTCTCCTCTCCTGAGCCCCTGTGGTTTTCTTTCTTAGGGGATGCCTCGGCACTATGAAAGGTACCTGCACCGCCTGTGGCCATGCTGTTGTGCTTCCCCATAGCCCAAGCAGGTCCCAGGGCCTGATGCACTGCTGTGCCTGCCATGGAAGGAAGGCCAAGTCTGCAGTCACTGGGAGGCAACTGAACTGCAGGGAGGAAAGCCTGGGGCAATGCTGGGCAACCTTTCAGGGCATCTGCACAGCTCCTGGGCACATGTGCCGTGGGTCCTCCATTGCCAGCCTAGGTCCTCTCAGGGTCAGGAGGGAAGACCTGCATAGTTCTTCTGAGAGTTCTATCGGAAGTGTCTCCAGGCTAGGCCACCAAACATGAGGTGGGAAATGCAAGAAGTCTTTAGCAAAACAGCGAGCTATGTATCATGGGCCTTGATGTAAAAGCATTTCCTATGGAGGAAAGAGCCAGTTGGTTATACTTTTTCTTCCTCTAAAATAGAAATCCAATCCTTTTGCTAGCCCATACCTAGGAAGTGACCCATACTTGTTTTGTTAGGCCTCCCATCAGGCCCTGCACACTTCTGTGCAGGTCTGGGACAGATGCTGTACTCGCTTGTCACCTGGCTTTTGCCTTTTTTTCTTCCCAGTGGGGCCATCTGCACGTAGTCCCAAATATCTCTAACTTCTTAGTGTTGGTGTAAATACCCACTAACATCTTCCTTAGAAGTTATTTTTACTTAGAATTTGACATTGTTGGCTTACTGGTAACATTCCACGTCTGCTTAGTAGCTTTACTACAGATAAGTCATAGAAATCTCATTTCCCATTTTCTAAAAACATTTCAGGATTGGTCCCATTTTCCTGCATTCTGATTTTACAGGCAGTGGGCTTGGCATGGATGTCCTTCATTTTTCAGGAGCCAAAGTTCTTACTTTTCGGTGCTGTGGCCCAGCTCTGGCTGCACAGGCGTGGTATGCAGCTTCCAGCCATCCAGGACCCTCAGGACGCTTAGCCCACATGGACCCCTTGCTCTGGTGTGCAGCCTTGGGGGGGCACTACTTTTAGCGCAGCTGAAGAATCGCAGATATGAGCTGCTAGGAATGCGACGTCCCAGGCACATGGCAAGAGGTAGAAGCCAGGCGGATTCTTGGCTCCACCCCTGAGCTCCACCTTTGCCTTCATGGAGTTCAGAACTTCCGGAGTTCTGTTCAGAGTATGATAAAGGCAGTTCATGCCTTTGCTCGACAACATTAACTGCCACTGCAACTGGCGAGAGTAGCTCTTTAAAGACATATATGTAGCATTGGACCTAATTTTAAACATAGGATGTCACATATTTTGCAAGAAGCTAAGATTTCTACCAATGTGGAAGAACATTGAGAGAAAGAAAGTGCAAATTCACAGAGCAAAGTGTACATACAGAGGCAGAATTGTGCTGGTGCCTGGAGTACAGCCCTTTCTAGGGTTGAAACCTAGCCCCCAACACCTCTTTTTTTTCTGGCAAATATGTTGAGTTTATCAAGAGATACAAATCTCTTGGGCAAGAGATTTGGCCTCTGGGCCCAAGTTCAGTTCCTTATGGACCATCATCCCTGCTCCTGGAGTCAAGGCAGTGTACCACTTTTATTTTAAATAAACACTTCTTTTAAATGTGGTTTTCTGGAGTCTTTTTCAAATAAAAAAAAAAAAAAACCTGTCTCTCTGTCCTGCTGATGGCCTGCATAGCTTTATTGGTGCACTGCCCTGGCCTCTGACACTCTCTGAAGCTGCCCAGTCCTTTCCTGTGTGTAATCACTGTTCTCCAGGTCCTTGTCTTAACTGGGATCTCTCGGGAGTTTACTTTTCATCCCTGTTGCCACCTTTACCCCATTAATTTTTCCTTTGCTCTACTGGGAATTTATCCTAGCACAGAGAATTTGCACATCATTGTAGCAGATGACAACTGAGCAACAATGGCTTAGCTCAGTGGAGAATAATTCAAACCTGCAGGTCTGTTTTTACGATGCTACTTTATCATCCAATGTTAAAGAAAAAGGTAAAATAGGAAGTGGAACTGGATGATAAATGCTGCCAATAAAACAATAGCATCAAATCCCCTGCTCCTAGAGTATACCAAATGACCCCCAAAGGACTCTTATGGAGGTTCAAAGAGTTCTCATTTCTGAAATACTAGGATGTAATATTTTTTAACTGAGTAAATAGAGCCCAAGAGATAGCAAGTCATTTAAACACTTCTCTCCCTTCCTCTTAGTTAAGAGGAGCCAACTTAATATATTTTTCTTCCAAGTGAGCCCGTGGGATGCTACTCTCTACTGGGGGCCTATAAAAGGGATCTGGGAGTCTAACCAACAGCACAAGACAGATGGTAGCTTCTGTAGCAATTGCAGGTTTGTTGGAGGAAAGCACATTAAATTCAGGCCCTCTTACAGACCCTTTTGACACAGATCCCTTTTGAATTCGACCCTTTTAATTTTCGTGCGATAACATGCAGCTCGTGATGACTGGGGGCTAGTTGCAAGAGTTCACGTCTGAGATTACACATCTGATATTTATAAAAACACAAATACTCCAGAACTTTCTCCAGGCAGGAAATGACAAATCTTTGGTAAGTTATTTTCAGGACTTAAAGAAAAAAGAAACGGGAAGTTGGTGATGAGCTAACCATCGATAGTGAAATGATGCTGCCTTGCTGCACACTGAAGCCAGCCCCTTCTCAAGAGGGCGCCAGAAGTCATTACCTACCCAGCCTAATACTGAGCAGTCAGTCTCCCTGGCAGTCCCCAGTAATCTGTAGCATTACGTAGCACCGTGCTGGATGCGATGGGAGGTAATGCGCACTGATTTAATTAGACCCTGGGTTGCTGGAAAGTCATGACTCTGTAAGCCCAACTCTGCTATTTCCCATCAAATTCCAGTTGGAAAATATGATCTCAGGTGATGACGTTTCCTCAACGTGTACTGCATCCGAGGGGCCTGGCGGAGGCGGGGGTGGTGGCCAGTGGTGGTTGTGGTATGTTTTCTTTTAAAAAATACTCAGCCTCAGCATTTGCCAGAAGGCATTGGTTAGAGCCCTGAGACAAAGGCTCCCACAGCAGTGCTGCCTTTATATTATTTAAAGGTGCATACTCTTAAACACATTTGTCTTAGTATAAATGAGACAAGCAAAATGAGAGCTGACTGATTCCTTTTTTGAGGATGACATATTAGAAACATCCCATGGCCATTGCACTAAGCCACATCCACAGCCCTTTTGAAATTTTTATTTTAAGAAGGTCCTACTCAATCACTAAACTGTACAGTCTGAGCCTAAACCCTGAATCCCCTGCCTCAGGCCCCATAGTGGCAGGGTCCCAGGCAGTTGCTACCCTCCCGCAGCACCTGCCTGTGGTAACATTGCTAAGTTTTCCAGAACAATTTGAAAGTACGTTTCTGACTTCACGATATTTAACATCTAATTTGTTTAGTGTGAGGTCACCTCCATCACTGCAGTACTGTTGCCTCATCTAAAGAATATTTATCTAATCTATGGTGTAGCCTATAATTAATTTTCCTTGATTGTTAGCCAAATGATTGCTTTATAATATCTTATTTATTTGAACCACAAAGCAATCAAAGCTTCCATTCAGCTGCTCCCTTCCCTTGGTCTCTTAATCTACAACAGCTCTCATGCTTGCTTAAGATCTTGATTTTTTTTTTAGAGATCAGACTAGCTGTTGTACAGATTGTTTTACAGTTTGAGTTTGTCTGTTTCATTGAAATATCATTTAACTGGTTCCTTTATTGAATTTTCTGTCATCTTTTTTTTTTTTTTTTTTTTTTTTTTTTTTTTTTTTTTTTGTCTTTTTTTGTCTTTTTGAGGCAGGGTCTCACTATGCAGCTCAGGCTGGCCTTAAGCTCACTTTGTAGCTCAGGCTGGTCTCGAACTCACAACAATCCTCCTGCCTCAGCCTCCCAAGTGCTGGGATTACAGGCCTGCGCCACCACGCCCGGCTCTGTCATCTTTTAAGTTAAAGACCAGATGCAAGGTGAATGTTTTGGCTGGGCCAATTATGCGTGTCCTGCTGCACTGCATCAGTATTAGAGGACACCATGCAAGCCGCCCATGGTTCGGTGCTGTTCAGTCCGTTAAGGAGGCGACAGGTCCTTTAATGATAAGGTACAGGTACTTTTTGCTGTTAAGATATTTATTTTTAAAACCAGCTGCTACTTAAAATGTTGTGCATAAATCATGCAGCACATGGAGTTTTAATCCAGATCATTGGATGTGCTCAAAGAATATATCTGAACTCTTCAAACTTGTTCACGAAATACATGCAGAGTGATGAAGAGCAGCAGCTGCCTGGTGGGTCTCTTGACCCTCAGTGCTCTTTAATCACCTCCTCTTCCCCTCTTTTTACCTCTCGGTACTGGTAACAGTCTATCGACCTATGCCCTCTGGCACAGTAATTAGCACCTCCTGCTGGGAGGGCAGAGCTGTGAACCTACAGGGGAGGAAGCACAAGAGAGGGAAGGAGAGAGCAAGCCCTGCGGTTTAGCTCATACTAGTTCTGAAAATAGAAATAGAGTGTGCAGGAGTGCTCAAGGGGAGGACAGAGGACATCAGGGAGAGCAGGAGCAGGGCTGCAGCCGCTCCTCGCAATCGAGCGGCGGCGCACACAGCTTCCTCCTCCTGCCACCGCGGGGCCCGTAAGGCCCTTGCTTGGCAGGCCTCCTGCTGCCACTGGTCTTGCATTGGGCCTCATTTATCACGGGAAAACATTCTGCATGTTTCTGCAGTACGGAGAATTTCAGGGCAGGAGAGGAGGAGCTTACAGGCACCATTTGGAGCCTTCCTCTGGATCTTGCTGGCTGGTTCAGAGAGGTTCTCACAGGATGGCCCCAAGTGTGCACAGAGCCTTCCCCCTGCCACACCATCCCAGGATGGGCCCAGCACCCCAGTGTCACTACTGTAAGAACTCATGGAAGGCTATCACCGGGTTATGTGGCTCTGAGCAAATACGGAAAAGAGCCAGGCAACAGCAGCTGAATTAGCGTGGCTGATTAGCCTGGCAAGAGCGTGTCTCTCCCCGCCTGTAGGCGAAGCCCTGCTGCTGCTATTGCTAGCAGACCAGATGAAAGGGCACACTGAGCCACTGCAGGAAAAACAGTTCAACCAAGCACTCCCCTTTCCTTCTGTTTCCAATACTACTGAAAACCTGGGGGATCTAAGCTTACAAACATGCCTCTGGCTAAGCATCCAACCAGTGAAGCAAATTCTTTTTGAACTTTTAGAGAACTTCCCCATGTCAACCAGGATTCAGATGACTTTTGGCGTGAAATTTTGTGTTGGCCATTGCAGGTATTTCATTCAGACTGGTTCATTTATCCCCATAATGACCCCGTGTTTCATAACGAGAAGCTCAGTGCAGGGACTCTCTCTATAGCCTGTGCAGCTGGACAACAGCTCAGATTCATGGTTCTGAGGCTATTAAGTGATTTTTCCTATTAGCTCCAAGGAACTATTTCCCCATTATTTTAAGCTTAGCACAGTTTAATGTGGCTATTACAATATATTACCTTATCCTCCACCCCACCTCCCAGCCCATTTTTGGCTGATTAAAAGAACCATATTCCTTATTTAGTACTTGCAAATCCTTCCGCTGTATAGTCTATTTGTGTAACACATTCAGGGTCTAGAATTGAGACCTATGCTATGGGCAGGAGGTAATACATCTTGGTAATAACTAGTTAAACAGAAGTTTATTCTCCCTCCTATATGAGCCAGAGCCCACAGTACATTCTGGCAGAGTGGAATAAGAAAATTACACCCAAGATCCTCCGTGTCTTGTTTTCCTTGTGACCGTTCACTTGCTCTTTCTGAGCTGGAACACTGCGAGGTCAGCATTGTCCAGCATGTTAGCTGTACGCCTGGACATTCTCCGAACTCGGCAATGAAAGACTCGGTAGCCACACTGTCCCGGCACCATCCTGCCAGTTGTCTGTTTAAGAAGATGGTTTGACTTGGCAATTAATGTGAGTTTCCCAGCTAGCCAGCCTCTAGGTCTTCCTAGAAGTATAGGCTTTCTCTGGGGTTGACACTGGGGATTTTCTAGACAGGAATCAGTGGACTACACCACGACCTGACTCCATTAACTGGCTTGCTTTCTAAATAAGGTTTTGTTGGTACACAGCCATGCCCTGTTTGTTTACATGTTATCTGTGGTCACTTCCGCACAACAGTACAGCTGCACTGGTGGGCTGAAAATCCTGCGGTGACTACCTGGCCCCTTGCAGAAGGCTGCTGGCCCTGGTCTAGACAGCAGTTATCACTGTCCCTCTTTTCCTTTGTTGTAGATGATCCCTGTCATCTGGCTTCTGATTCTTACAGCTGGCCCAACTTCCCGGATGTAGCCTCCTTCCTAACACATGTGTCTACCACCTGCCATGTCTTAACTCAGTGGTGAAAAGGTCAGTGCTATGATGGAAACTGGATGTCCATGAACTCTGACATGATGATGACATAGTAACCTGCCTGGCTGCTGCGTAAGTCACCCTGTAAATTCACTTCTGTGGGTGTGACATGGTCCTCGTCCTGGACCCATGCATTCCACACAGGACAAAAAGACACGGCCTAGTTATTTATTGTTTTATGTTTTGTAGAAAAATAACTGGTTCCTACCATTCCACAATAGAACAGAAAGAATGGGAAACATTGTCTACATTGATTGATTCATTTCATTGAGTGTTATCCTTTCTAAATCTAACACTGAACAGCTTATTTTCCAACTGTATAATTACCCTCAGAACCTTTTCACATGGTGTGTAAATTGGTTTAGGGGAAGGTGATATGGGGCTTTCACTTTGTATTCTTTGTATGAGAGCCATCTCAGGCCTGCCTTCTTCCTTACCCTACCCAAATCTCCGTCATGGTGGTGACCATGGCGTCTTTGCCCAAAGAAGCAAGGGGAACGTTCCACGATGACTCCATCCCAGACCTCGTCCTCGGCGCTCACGTAAGCTGTGGTGAGCCCTCCCAGACTCGGCGTCTCACCTGATGGAAACACAGCCCACTCCTCAGCATCCCTTCTCACAACTTTGCCGTCTCGCTACTGCACACTTCTGTGGTGCCAGTGAACAAGTGAGTCACTTCACTGAATAACTTTTTAGGGCGTTTTCTTCTTATTGTCATGCCCGTCAATCACATTTGTCATCGGGAATTTGTGTCCCCACGTGACCCACCTCAAATCTTGTTTTCCCTGTTTCCCTCCCTTCCACCCCGCTTGCCCTCCCCATTTCCACAAGCCTTATTTCCATTTTATTCTTTCCATTCTCTCTCTCTCTCTTTTATGGAGGTGGAAGGGCCTACAGGATATTCAGTGTCTTACTACGACATCAGACTTGTAGTGATTCTCCTGTCTACAGCCTCCCAAGAGCTGGTATTACAGGCACCCCACGCCCAGTCTCAATTGCTGTCTTCACGAACCCTGAAGATGGGGCTGGCATGGAAGGCCTGGGGCTACAACCCCCAGGGAGGCCCTGTGCCTGCTTGCAGGCATTTTAATCGGCTGAGCTGTTTGGCCCGCCCTCCAGCATCTCTGTCATTTTTCTTTCCTTCATTTCCCATCTCCTAACCTTGGTTACCCTTCCCGTTTCCCCTTTGCCCCAGCCTCATGAGAGTCCACAGAGCTGTGTGTGCCTCTAGCACCTGAAATGGGCTTGGGGGCCCCTTTGCCTATGGAAGCTCAGATTCCCAACCCGCCTGGTTATCTTGTTCCTAAAGGCACAAGCACATTCACATGAAGAGATTAGAGGCTGCTCTGAAGAATTTACTAACTTCCTTCTTGACAGGGTGCCACATCGATTTGCTGTAGTAGCTTCCCAGGGCCAAAAGAAAAAAAATTCAATGAACAGCGATCATTAGTTTTGCAAATATAACACTTAGTTCTGTGTTATTTTCCCTGAAGAGTTGGAAACCTCCTTGAAATTGTCAAGCTGTCTGAGAAAGTCAAAGGAAAAGCAGCTGACATGGGCAAGGGACAGCAGCCACCCCTCAAGAGCAGTCATGAGATCAAGGGACACAACGTCACGTGGGCTGAGTCAGGCACACAAGCACAAGCATTGCACGGCTTCTCTGATCTGAGACACAGGAAACACAGTGAGATCTACAGAGAAAGAGTGAACTACAAAAGAGATCCACAGGGAGCAAGAAGTTCATTTACTTCCCCGAATTATGTATTTCATTGTTTTGAACGTATGTTAATATATATGCTAACTTGTTTCCTTTATGCTACTAGTTTATCTTAGATTGTTGAAAATAAGGTATTGTGCTATTATCTTTGAGGTCTGCCTCTTCTACTCTAGTTGCCTTGAAGATACAAATACATTGTACCAATGACTGTTCTTATTTTACCATGAAACATTGTTCACTTTTTTCATCAAATAACAGAAAAAGAATGAATTGAGGCACAGAAGGAGGTTGTTTTTCAGGGCTCCCTTCCAATGCTGATGCTCAGCGGGGCTGAGACAAGCAGGGCAGGGATGGGCGGCCACCCTGCTTGTAGACGCAGGCTCCCAGAAAAGGACCTGCTCCGACCTCCGAGTGGCTCTGCTGCTCCGATTTCTGTACCAGGGTGACCTTCAGTGCTGAGCTATTTCAATCCTCTTGGTTCTCTTTCTCTGGAGAACCTGACTCTACCCCTGGAATTCAGACACATAAAAGTTACAGTTCTCAGTAATCTTCAGCCTATCTGGGGTAATCCTTTGAGAAGTAAGGAAACAGAGGGGCAGAGGTTGAGAAATTCACCCACAACTTATAGTACCAGTCAATCATTTAAAAGTTTTCCTCATATATTTAATTTGTCTTTTTGTATCGCCTTGTTTTCCTAACTTCTGATTTAGGTCATAGTCAGTGTTTTTGATTCCCGCTAAAAACAACCCAGGAAACCCAGAGCGACATCTAGGATCCTCAGGCTGAGAGAGCTTGGGTTGCAGTGTTCATCTTTCCTACCACCTTCACCCTATGAATCCTTTCAAGGGCTGGCTTCTACTGTAGCATCTACAGCTACTTTTCCTCCCCCACCCCTCTTTGCAACCTCTGTGAATCATTTGGACAAAGTACAGTTACAGAATATCAAATTATATGCCTACACCAGCTATTAGTATAACCTAGGTAATACCTGGAATATTAGGAAACCTGACTCCATTGCAAATAAAGTCCTCTGAGAGAACAGAGACCTTTAATGTGGAGAAATTCAGAAGTGCTACATTAAGAGAATAATGAAAAATAACAAAGCAACTAAAAAGCAAGCTAACAGAAACACGTGTGGGAACACGAGCCTCCTCAGGGAAATTTTGCTGGTGGTTCTCCTGCTCCTGTGCTTTTGTGATAAGTTCTTTGACCTACCTGGGATTCTCATTTTGTTACTGTCGTAATCTTCAATTTATACCTTCTTACTGGCCCTGTTCTTTTGCAGCTTCCAATCCTGCTGGATGAATTATAGCATGAGATCACACCCTACTTCTACCCAGAACTGCCATCTCTTGAGCAGGAGTGTCTCTCTGGGATGCCTACTCCTTTCTGTTGACACCAGGTCAAGACATGTTACCCATGGAGTGGGACCCAGGCTTGTGCTCACTTTCCAAGCAGAGTGCCTAAGTGTGAGGCGGTGACCTTTCAACTCTGCTGTTCCTGTCATGATGCTAGAAATACCCAGTAACAAGGCTGCACCACCTCACCACCCTTGTGGGTCCTGGAGAGAAGATTCCTGAGGAGAAGGCATCTATGGCAGAAATATATTAGACGATACAAAGAACATGCTCCCTTCGTGGAGTGAGACACTGAGAGTTGGGGGTACTAGCGTAATCTTGCCCATACAGATTTAGACAGTATTTTATACACTATCACTTTTACTTGTTTTTATTAGAGTCATGGAAACTAAGTGCTGTGCTATACATGGCTGGTATTACTGTAAGGAGATGGAAATAATCAGTATTGCATGGCGTGTTCAGAGAATCTACGAATATTCTAGTGAATCACTTATACTTGTTTAGGACATTCTTTTAGTCTTTGGAAATTAAAAATTTCCTTCTTGAATGGAAATATTGACTTGAGAAAGGACCTGATGGAGAACAACATATCCAGTTTTTAGACAGCTCTACAGAATTAATTAAAAATTATTAACAGCTTCAAGAAGTCTCTTATTGTCCAACTGGCCTGTGATCCTTTATTGTGGTGGCTACATTTGCAAACCATAAATAATCATATAAATGCAAACCATGTATAATTATCTTGGACACAAGTTTTGATTATTATAGGACTAAGAGGATTTTATTCTCTCCTATCCCTACTTCTCTTTATCCTCTCATTTTAAAACAAGAGCTAACTAACTAGGGAAAACCTTTTTTAAAAGGACTAGAAGAGACCCAAGAGAAAGTTCACTTCACAATGTATATTTAAAGGAAATTAAATAATACAGACCTATTAGCTAGTTCATGAGTTCAGTTTAATGTCTTGCTTTTATGAGTTGTGTTTAGACTGAATGCAGATTCATGACTGTACTTGTGGTTTTAAGTCTGTGGGCCATGTTAGGCAGCCACACTTGAAATTTCACACGGGTGCAGAACAGCATTTGCTGGAACCTGCAAGGTCGGCGTAAATAGCATCGGACAATTACAGTTTCTGCACTGTAATGGGGCCTTAGATTGAAAGCAAGACAAACACAGTGCAAAGCAGTATGCACAGAGCTAAGTGAGCAGTGGTGTGAGCTGTAGCACTGGAGGAACTGTGGTGGCTCCTCAGGGATGCGGGAGTTTTGGGGGAGTAATTAAAACATGCTACAAGAGAATGTGATGGTACCTGTACAACCTAACCATGTGCTAAAATTTAATGAATGCCTAAACTGAAAGGAAGCAGACCATTTGTGCATGAATTATACTATTTGTAAAGCATATCCTAAAATAATATATTAAAACAAATAACAAAATTCGAGTGTAAGTGCTCAGCATATTGAATGTAAAAATAATAAAAATAAAGAGTGATAGGACTTACTATAGTAAAAAAGAAAGCTATTCTAAATGTCAGAATGTTGGTGAACAAAGTTACAGGAAAACCATCAGCATGGGCTCCACCCTGCCCTGGCTCAAGGTCCTCCTTACAGAAAAGGTTTCTGTCCGTCATTACAAATGGGAGAATGAAAATTCCAAGTGAAATGCAAAAAAAACTAGGAAGAGTTTCCAAAATAATATGAACACCTAACAACTAAATTTAAAAGGATAAAATACACCAGAATCAAATTAGTGTAATAGAATTCTGAAATTTTTATCAGATCACCACAGGGACTATTGTTACTTTGTTAATATTTGTGATTTTAATAAAATTATTAACTTCTTTACAATTTGCTTTCACCTGTGCAATAAGATACTCATTTCAGAGGCTAATATAAAATTTAATGGCATAATGAAATAGCTTAGGACCAGGAAGCACTCAATAAATATATAGTAATGTTAAATAAATATTACTATAATTAATATTTTTGTTACAATTAGCAAATACAAGCTATGCAATATCTAGTATGAAGGAATAGAACTTCACACACTGTATTTTAGATACAAATTTGTATATTTTCTGAAAGATAATTTTGCTAGATGCATCATACACTTTTAAAACAACTCTAAAAATGTTACATATGTAATGCTAATGTTGCATATTTAATATTAATGTTGTATATTTTTTCTTTGTAATAATGTATTCCAAGAAAATCATTACATTTGTCTGAAATGTATTCAATTTGTCAAGAGGCTGTAGTGTCATAAATTTGTCTGAGTAACTGAAAAAGTCTGACCACCGCCATCCTGGACAGAGGCCGCTCTACACCGCCCCTCCCAGCATAGCCCTAAAGGGACCCAGCAGGATCCGCCTGGTGGACGGCAGCCAGGCTCTGGCTCCACAGTGGCCCCAGCCCTTGTCCTTGGCCAGCCAGTACCACCTGCACTCGCTCAAGCCTTGTTCTTCGCTTAGACACTGCCCCTCTCCCTGACCGCCCCCTTCATGACCCTACGGAACACCCTGTAGCCCAGGTGAGGATTCTCATCTGTTCCCAGGTTGTTCTGAAGTGAACCTGTCCTGTTCAACTCATGCCTGTTCTTTTCCTTTTTCCTAACAGAGATGACTTTTGAATATACACCTAAAGGCACAGGCGACCTAGACGATGGGATCGTGTCACATTAAGTCTTCTGTAAGCCAAACCTATGGACGCAGACAGAATATTCACAGACCATACATCTCATGAGTAGCGAATATCCAAAATAGGAACAAGATCTTTTGATAGCAGAAACAAAAACAAATGATAATACTTCTTCCCCAGCACAAATAAGACTGATTTTTTAAAATAGACAAAGAACCAGAGTAGATCTTTCTTACAAGAAGATGCCGCTAACAGGTATATGACAGGATGTTCAGTGTTACCAAACATGTAGAGGGTGCAGATTAAACAGCAGCATGATAACATCTGACAAATGTTAGGATGGCTGGTATCAAAAATTTATAAGATAACAAGTTTTGCCAAGAGCATGGGGAAAAGGGAAGTTATGCATGCTTTTGAGGAATGAAAATCAATGCTACCATTGCATAAAATAGCACAGTCTCTAAATAGTAAGCATAGAACACCACATGATCCAGCAATTCCACTTCAGGACACAAAATCAGTATCCTCGCATCACCGGTGTTATCTCCAGTGGTCAACATACAGAAAAACCTGGGCATTCATTGGTGGATGACTGGATAAGGACAGTGGCACAAAGAATAGCATTCAGTCTTAAGATAAAAGATTCCTATCTTGGATAGCATGAATGAATACTGAGGACATTTTGCTTAAGTAGATAAGCTGGGTACAGAAAGACAAATACCTCATGATCTCACATATTTCATGTGGAATTGTGGAAAGCTAAACTCAAGAAGCGGGCAGTGGAATGGTTGTTCCCATGGCTGAGGGACATAGAGAATGTGGTGACACTGGCTGAGGAGTGAGCTGTTTCCGTGGGGCAGGGCAGTCCATCCTAGAGACCTGCTACGCAGGACACTGACAGCAGCAGACAACCACATATGCCACACCTGGAAATGTCACGGTGTGTTTCTGAATGTTCTTCCCAGAGTAATTTTAGTTGTTCTCCTCCCAAGGAATGAAAGGTACGCAAGGCAATGGGTATGTGTGTAGCTTGATTTAATCATGTCTCCCTGTACGTACACAGTTGCCCCTAAATATCCAACGGGGCTCATTTGAGGACAGCCTTAGATACTCAGGTTCAAGGACATTCACATTGCCTATTGTCTCAATTACTTTTTACTCATTGCTGGGACAAATTACCTGACACCCCAAATGAAGGAAGGAAAGCTTTATTTAGCTCATAGTTTATGGAGGTTCCAGTCTGTACCCAGCTGGCTCCCAGGCAGAGTGGCCCATGGCAGAGGGCAGCGGTTCATGGTGGCAGAAAACAGTGAGGAGCAAAGGAAAGGGCAGCAGCTGCAGCTTCCAGCCAGCCTCTCTCCCCTCCTCATATTGCAAATAAGCTACCCTGGGCTGGGGCGTAGGACTCACACA
The DNA here is from genome assembly GCA_004027165.1 of Ctenomys sociabilis. NCBI lineage: Eukaryota > Metazoa > Chordata > Mammalia > Rodentia > Ctenomyidae > Ctenomys > Ctenomys sociabilis. The sequence goes on along the minus strand of PVKA01037824.1, from coordinate 1,017 downwards.
ATGCCCATGCCCTCTCGCACAGGATGAGGGTGTTTACAAACTGAGAACCCTGGCTCCCTGCTGAGTCACTTGTACTTCTAAAGGTCTCAGATGGACATAATGTATTAACCAGCACACTTACGTGGAGTGGCATGGTATTACTGAAAGACTCTTACATCCTTTAAGTCATGCCATTACTTGTAATCCATAGCACAGCGCAAATATCATGGAGTTAGCCATTAGCTCATATTGTTCAGTGAATAATCACAAGAAAAAAGTCCCCATACAGTTAGTGCTACTACTAAATAATTTAAAAAATAGTGTTCATATTATTGAATCGATGGATATAGAATCCAGATATGAAAGGCTGATTTGTATGAGTAGTGATCCAAGCACAGAGTGAATTGAAATTTTAAAATGCTATTCCAGTGAAATTGCCATCAACCCTGCTCTAAATAATCCTCTGTGATTCAAGCACAAGAATATCTTGTTTTTGCCACTTTCTGAAGCAGTTCCAGAAGTTCTCTTTTTAAGTGTATTCAGTTGCACTGCTGTGACTAACTTCATTCAAAACATTTATTTTTCCTGACTGCTCTGGCTCTGGGAAATAGGTGGAAGTCACCATCCCAGAGCTGAAGAAAAAGGTGCACATGTCATGTTTCCATGTGACAGCCACTGCCGTCAGTGTCCACATAATTGAGTCTTGATGGGGTGATCTTTCAGATAGTGCTGCTGGAGTAACTGTGCAATCACTTGAGGAAGGAGACTGAGCTCACCTCCACATCACCCACAAGCAAACATTGCCCAGTAGAGACCACAGACACAAGCAAGTCTGGGTCCAGGATCACACAGCATTTGTGTGTAAGCACCTGGCTAATGTCTCTTTAGCATAACATCTTCCACATTTGTCCATGCTGCCCACTCCTGTGTCTCTCCTTGGCCGTCCCCTCTCCTCCTCCCCCTCCTTCCCTTCCTCTTCATTCTCCCTTGCTCCCTCCCCTCCCCTCTGCCTCCTGCTCTCCTCTCCTCTCCTCTCCT
>PVKA01037823.1:0-20720 GCA_004027165.1 Ctenomys sociabilis | reverse complement strand
AGTGTGGTTTCACTCCTAGGCCAGGAATGGACTATCGCCTTACTCTTGGCAACATTTTCAGACGTATCTCCTTCCCTGCAGTCTTCCCCTCTGCTGTTAATCTGCCATGCTGGGGGCTGCTTCATTTCACAGCATGGTTTTGGTCATATTACTGTCTATCAAAACCATAAGGTACTTTCACACTGACAGCTGAATTAAGGGTACATTTTTCTTACTAACTTTTGGAGTTCTCTATAATGTGGCCCCAACCTGCCCACACAAGCTAATCTCCACCACTTCCTTTTCAAGGTAACTACTACTCTAGCTGAATTAATCACTGTTTTTGAAATTATCTTTGTTTTAGTAACTCTGTACCTTTATTCACACAAAAATGTCCCTTTATCTCTATAACAATTTGCCTTTGGTCCATCAAAAGTTGCCCAATCCTTCAGGCCACAGTTTAATTTGATGACTACATGCAATGAACTCTGCTAGCACTTACTATAGTGTTTATTGATAGACAGATGTACTTTTCTCTCTTTTTAAAATTTTTTAAAGACACTACAAAATAGTATTAAAAGAAAAAAATTACAAACGATATAGAATGTTATTAAACAAAATAATGTGAATTCTATAGTATTTGTTGTATTGCATAGTTGTCTTCAAATTAGTTGTTCATATTACCAGATATATACATGCAAAATTGGAAGAAAGAAGGAAAAAAAAGAAAGAAATATAGAGACTAGGTAGAGTGGCACATGCCTGTAATCCCAGTGCTGGGGTGGCTGAAAATAGGAGGATCATTAGGAATCTGAACTATATAGTGAGACCCTGAACCAAATACATTAAAAAAGAGAAATATATAAGAAATTAAGAAGAAAAAAGGCCACACAATTGAAAAAGAAGACAAAACAAATTAAGAATTATCTGCTTCTTTCCACAGACCAGCAGAAATGCACCATACACTTGTCCAAACCATTTGCTTACATACATAGATAAATGTCTTTCCCCTACTTCCTCTTCTGTCCTTTTCCTCAACTCAGTAACTTTTTCCTTTTGAATAAGTTCATTCCATTTTCCCAGTATCTATTGCACCCTTCTGATGCCATTTTTCTCTTTTAGGTTCTCACACTAAGGAGGCAATACAATGTTTGCACATGCGGGGTCTGATTTATTTCACTTAAGAGCATGGTCTCTTGTCAGATGCACTTTTCTTATCATCAACATATTCTAGTGCATACTCGGTAACAACTGTATTTCACTCATCTCTGAATCCCTCCTGGTGGTATTATGGTACCACATATGGAGCAAAGCCCAATAATTATCTGTGAAGGAAATCGTTAAAGACTAGAGTTGTTTTTTTCTTTGTGCCAGGAATGGAACTCAGGACCTTGCACTTGTCAGGCAGGCATTTGTGCCTCTGAGCTATCTCCCCAGCCCAGGACTAGATGTCTCAATAATTTCACCAATCAAAGTCATAACTCCTTTCATTCAGGACAATATCTTTGTGGTCACCTCCTTTTTCTTTCTACTCTTCCATATAAATAGAAGCTACATTATAGTGATTAAAAGTCCCCTGTGAAAATGGTGTTAGCAGGCTATCTCTGGGAAGAAAGGTATGTGCCTTTCTTACTCTTCAGTGAGCAAAGGAAATTTGAGATGACGTGTTTGAATTAGAGATAGAAAGGAGATGGAGTTTTCCAAGGAGAAAAAAAATTACAAAAGTAAAACCTGTTTCACAAATGCAGTCTGGGAAAAATCTTTCAGCTGAATGTGAAGATTAAGATAAATTAATAAAACTTTTGAAAATAGAACCATATGAAAAGCCTTTTAAGGCTTGATGGCAAAATACAAAGCTAAGGTTTCAAGAATATAAAGTCTTTCTTGAGAAACTATAAAAACAATTCTTCAATATTCAGTAGCCTCTGTGGCCCAAAATATGCTTAGCACAAATTGCTTATTACACAAATAGGGACAGTCAAAATTCAAAAGGCCAGCATTTTCAAAAGGACTTTTACCAAGGCTGTAATTAGTTGTTCAGGCAGAAACTGCATACACGTCTAATTGCACACACAATTGGCTAATTGTATCTTCAAAATAAAGGGTAAAGGGTTAATTGTATCCACATCTGGCCATAAAGAAAGAGGTTGTCCTTTGAAAATATGACACTATACTTAGAAGAACATTTGCATTAAACAACCATCCCTATTACTACTAATAATTATAATAATACTGCATGCTTACAAATGAATACCTTTCATTGTGATTCTGAAAACACTTTACAAACATTAATTAATCTCACAATACTCTTATGAGGTATGAAAGGTGATTATCCCAATGGTGTCAATGAGGAAATACACAAAAGTTAGATAATTGTCAGAAAGCCACCAAGGAAATCAGAGCTCCCAGCTCCTGCCTCTCCTTTCTGGCTCAGGTCACCAGGGAGGCTCTGTGGGGAGCCTGCTCACACAATCAGCAGAAATGAGCTGAGAAAGTACACAACTCTAAGTAATCCAATTTCAGAATGGTGACTTAGAAACCACTCTGACTTCTTTTATTAGAAGACACAGACAGATAATACTGAAGAATGAGCTAATTTATTTGGTTCTTAGTCTGATGTTATGATCAAGTATTTCAGACAATTTTTAGAAGTACAGAAACTTCCATGTCATCAGTTTCTGTAAGTGGTGGATACTCAGAATGTTCTGGTCACAGAATCTGTGTGGTGAGGATGTGTTGGACAGAAAGATGGGAGGTGAGGGTCTAAAAGTAAAATCAGTGTCACCTTAATTCTAAATGTTGTGCATTTACATTGAAGTGGGAACATCCAATACACACTATCAATGTAAATACATCCAACACATACTATCCACAGACAGGAGTGGGAGCATCCAATATATACTATAAAAATCTATGACTTAATACATAACAGTTATCCTTGTAAATACAAAAGTATATCACTAATAACTGGTATAACCTTATTGTCTTACGAGATAAAGATATGACATATTTAGAAGCAAAATACATAGTTTAAGGCACTTATTATAATAAAAAATTATTCTTGTAGATCTATCAGAAAATGTTTAAGTGATCTGCTAATAATAAAGTTTTCTATATGGAGCTAATTATGAAGACACGAAGATAAAAGCATGCTGACTTTCACTTCAGTTCACTTAGTGAGTGATGACACTGGATTGGAAAACACAAAGATGAACAAAACAAAGTTCCTGCTTTTGTGGGACTTATCACCTACGTATTTATTTATATTCACTCAAGCCTTAAGTATCTGTACTTACAAAGGTTTCAAGGCAACATCTGATGGAATAAAGAAAATACTGAGTTAGTAAGTTGGGGACAAACTGAAAGGAATGCACTGAAGATAAAGACCAGTAACAGCGGCCTTGGTAATTTAGTGTTTGTTCAAAGTTATTGAGTACTCAAGAAGAAGGGAAAAGAAAGCAACAAAAGAGACACTAGAACATGTAATGGAATTTTTTTTTTTAATGCTTAAGAGATAAAAATCAATATAGTACAAGAGTGCTATTTTATTTTATTTTAAAGAAAATAAAAGAAAAACTTTAAAAAATTAGAAACGATACAGAATTTCAAAAAACTCAAGATGGGAATTCAACAGTGGTTGTTATACTGCATATTGTTGTCTTCAAAGTAGTTGTCCTGGGAGAACTGGGTCGGCTCCAGGGTAAACAAGCTGAGCTTGAAGGGCAGGGCAGACCTGTGTAGTGGGACTACAAAAAAGGCATTTCATACTCACTACACAGCAAACAAAGACGGAGAAACGTGCAAGCAGAAGCCAGGGTTAGGAGTGGACAGTGGATTCTAGCACAGAGGACATAACACAGTTCTACTGGAGCCTGGCAGGAGCTGCAAGCCTACTGGAAAACGTCTATTAAGTAATGGAGACACTGTAGATTTGGGGCCTGGGACTTAGCTCAATGTCCCAGCGTATGCATGGCATGTGTGAGGTCCTGAGTTCGATTTCTAGGACTCCCTCCACCCACTGTAGATTGCTCAGGAAGGGGGGAAAAATAATACAAATTTTCTTTTCATTTCTTCTCTTTAAGTATAAAATTACAGCACTGTGTAAAGGACAGAACAGAACTACAAAACAGTCAGGAGCAAGAAACATCAGTCAGCAAGCAAAGTTAGGTAATAGCTGGTAAGAGGCTGCTCTCTGGTCCTGGCAGAGAGGGGGTAAAGGACAAGAGGAATAAGAGACTTGCTCACCAGACTGACTGAGTAATTAAATGGGAAGGAAAGGATGAGTCAGACCCAACTGGAGGATGACTCACCCCTAAATCCTACATGACTGATGAGGTGCAGAGGCTGGTGCTGCATGTTTGTTAAAACATTTTATCGGGTCTAACACTAACAAAATTAACAGATAATGACAGGGACAGAAAGTTATCCTTTTTAATACTCCTGTACTGTATCTAAAATTATATCGGCAAAAGAAATGTATCATTCTTTAAAATACAAAGGAAATGACTATTCCAGCCAGATCCCAGATCGGAGACCTGAAATACTATGGCTATGTTATACCTGAAGTTTTGGCAATTAGTTTTTTTTTTTTTTCCAGAGATGCAAATGGTATGCACCCACTATATATCTTATATCCCTTCCTCCCACACTGCAGGGACAACACAAAAGTAGGATCAAGAAAGAGGCTTAAAAATTACTTGCTTAATAAAACAACTACAACATTAAAGTCAAACAGAATCCACCTACTCTAAATCTAAACTCACAGACTGGGCATGGTGATGCACACCTGTAATCTCAAAGCTTGGGAAGCTGAAAACAGAAGAATCACTACAAGTCCGATCTGTGCAGTGAAACCCTGTAGACCCTGTACTAGATACATAAAAGAAAAAGAATAAATCTAAAGTCAATTGCTGTTAGCACTGGATTCTGTAAATGTGAGCATGCAGTGATTGCTATTCTTCCTTAAACAATTGAAAATGTTCAGGAAAGATCTATTTTCTAAAATTTATTCCATCACTAAACTTCTTGTTATAAAAAACTGCTACAGGACCTACCCAACAAGGCCAAGTCATTACAAATGCTAACCATAAAAACTGCTAGAAGCCGGGCATGGTGGCACATTCCTGTAATCCCAGCACTCGGGAGGCTGAGGCAGGAGGATTGTTGTGAGTTCGAGACCAGCCTGAGCTACAAAGTGAGCTTAAGGCCAGCCTGAACTACATAGTGAGACCCTGTCTCAAAAAGACAAAAAAAAAAAAAAAAAAACTGCTAGAGGAAGAACATTTTAAGGAAAATGTTCAGAAGATACTGCAACATATCAACATTTCCTTATAAAATGACATTACCATATGGTCACCCTTTTACAATCAAAATTTTATACCTTATAACAGTGTTCCACTTTGTGCTTTGAAGGAAAACCACTGATTTTTATCTATCCTAAGTCACTGAGAACATTACTGCCTATCACACATGAAATAGCGGTCCAAGTTTTAAAGTTGACATTTGAAGCACTTATTGACCTAAACCAACTGATATCCTTGTCATAAGTTGCTCATTAATTCCGGCAGTGACTCCAGAAAGGGAGAATACCCCCCCACACACACTGAGGAGCTGGAAGAACAGTGGAAAGCCAGATTGAGAAGGGTTGCAGAGGTGAAAGAAAAGGAAGAGGAAAAGGCAAGTTGTCTGGGTGGGAGGTAGACCAGATCAGGAAATACCACAGTGCTCTTTTGGATCAAGGTCTTCAGGGGCAGCACCTCAGCCCCTGCACACATGAAGACAGCTGTAGACATGCACAGTCTGCCAAAGAAATGTCTACACACTTCCAGAGAAGAACAAAAGTATGATGTGTTTTTCAACAGATGCTGTCATCCTCATATGGGGGGCTCAAGAAGATACTATATGTCACAGGAAACCCACTACATGGCCCTTAAAGAAATCAAAAATGTGCGTGCTGCCATCGCAGTGACCAAGGTCACCCAGGCAGCAGCTCGTGGTGCTAACACGTGTCTGGAAACTCATGGCCACCACTGTAGGCACCTCTTGTAACTGTGGGGGCCGCAGATTACTTGCACTAATTGCATGATGTCTCAGCAAACTTAGTATTAAAACATTTATACAAGTTTTTCTTCTCCTGATGTGTGTATAAACTTTTTGGCAGACTCTGTAGATGCAGATACATAAATGAATTAGTTTTTACTGCTGAGTATCACTAATATCACAAGCTAAAACTGTCTCACTGGACACAGGACTTCATCCTTGTCTGAACAATATCACTGAGCCAAATAGAGATTTACAATTACTGATCATAAAAGGTTTCATTTTCTCCACTATAGAACTTTAGTATAACATCTAGCTCATGATATATTTTAAAATGTTAATATCATTGCATTTTCTTAAAAAATCTTTAAATGGCAGGAAAAAAATCATCCATATGATAGCATAAAAATTTCTCTTCAAATATATGTAAAAAGTTAAAGCACTAGCCAATTTTTTTTTTTTTTTTCAGAACCGGGGATCAAACTCAGGCCCTTACTCTTGCCAGAGAAATGCTTATTCTACTGAGCCAACTTCCTGGCCTCTAAAAATATCTTTTTTTTGGTGGCTCAGGCTGCCTGAAGGGCAGGTCTGGTAAGGCAGGTGGAGCTGGGGATTGAACTGCGGTATCCTACTCCTGACTGCCTTTGTATGAGCAGGCGCTTAAACAATTGAGCTAAGGGCAGGCCCCTACATAAGCCAATTTTAACATATAAAACAAATATATAGTAATGCTATCAAGGTAGTAATAAAATACTATAAAATAAGAAGTGATAAAAGTTGAACTACCCTGTTATTCTTGTTTGCCTGCTGACCTATGGATCACCCCCTTCATTTGCCAATCTTCCATAGCCACTTAAGCTACAATGATCAAATGCTGCATTCTGAGATTCTCTTATAGAATTTAATCTACACTAGGTAGGATTATAGGATTTTGTTTTACTGTACAGTCAATGCACAATTACAGGTCATGATGTTCTATTAATTAAATTTTCTTGCTCATATGTACTGAACTGTTAGACCAATGAAACACTTGAGGGCAGAAAAAAGTATCAGTTTCCTTTGGCACTGTTTATTGCTTTATTGCAAACAGTAGATATAATGTAATTTTTTTTTTCCTGAATAACCTTATAATCCCTTATGTTTCGTTAAAATAGTTGACTCTTCAAAAATATTCTATTATGTGCTGGGGAGACAGCTCAGCCGTCTAAGAGCCTGCCTGGCAAGCTCAAGGACTGGAATTCAACCCCCAGTACCACATGCCATGCAGGTCCTGCACCATGTGCCCACTGAAAGCAGCCATGTTGGTGTACACCTGCAATCTCAGCACGAGGGAGGCTGAGACATTTTTATGATCTCATAAAAGGAGGATCACTATGATCCAAACAAATAAATAAATCTTAAAAAAGGAGTACTCTGTTAATATGTTAATAAATAGTAAACTAAAATTTCTACATATTTTTATTTGCCAAAGCCCACAAGGACAAAAAGTACATGTTTGCCCCAATTTACATTGATACACGATTACCACTAAGGCACTAGTGCTCCTTCTCTCTTCTTCCTTGGATACCACAGCTGGGTTCTAATGTGCCCAGCTCACATTTCCTGGCCTTTCTTGCTGATGGTCATAGCCAGTGAGACACAATGAATGTTGCTGGATAGGACTTTTATAAAATTACTTCAAGGGTAATGGAGTTTGTTCCAATTCTCTCCTGCAATGGTTAGAGATGTAGCAGCCATCAGATAATCAGGTGACAAACTGGGACATTGTATGGAAGACATACTAGGGTGATGAACCTGAAAGACAAAAAATGTCTAGGACACTGATGGTGTCACAGAGCCACTATGTCAGCTCTTAAGTGTTTACCTGAGGACATTTTTAGACAAACAAAAAGAAATCCCTGCTTTGCGTAAGTCCAAGTTCAGGAGTGTCTGTGGGACTTCTGATTCCGGATGCATACATGTGTATGCATATTAGAGGCAAGGCAACATTCAGGTAATACTATTTGAGAGGTGATTAGAAGTTTTCAGCTTTAAAAAATAATACAATGCTTTCTTCGGTACCATAAAGTGTATACTTGTTCTAACATAGGGTATCGTGCCAGTAATATTCACTTTTCTGAGATAGAGATTAAAACTTGTGACAGAATGCAAATGTTGACTGAGAAGAATTACATTTATTTTTACATTGATATAAGATCGCTAGTATCAATATAATTTTTTGTATTTAGGGCAAGGTCTACAGAGTTTCACTGTGTAGATCAGACCCATAGTGATCCTCTTATTTACAGCCTCACAAATGCTGGGATTACAGGTGTGTACCACCACACCCAGTCTCAATTACTGTCTCAGTGCACCCCAGGGGCAGGGTCAACATGGCCGTCCTGGGGATCGAACTCCTGGCCCCTGCATCTGCCTAAGCAGGCATTTTAATCCGCTGAGTTATGTGGCCAGCCCTGAGAAGAATTACATTAAAGCTATGGATGTAATATATGTCTCCATTCAACTGGGAATTAATTTGTTTGCCAACCTTAGTGCTTGGATAGGAACAATGAGGATGGAACATAAGAAAATTAAGTCTTTCTGTATGAGGATTATAACCTACTCCTCCATCCCCATCCCAAGGAGACACAGGAGCGGCCTTGATGAAGAGTGCAAAACACAAGAAGTGCAATGCAGGACATGAAGACAAAGGGTATCATAGGGAAACTGACCTCACTTACTACATAAAACTACACATGGCCACCCCTCTATACATCAGTACTTTGTTCACTCTACGAAAATATTTCCAGTTAACAGATAGCATGAGTAGATTAGCTACACAGTTGAAAAAAATTAAGAGTCATTTTTCCATTTTCCAATTGATCAGAAAGAAACAGTGAACTGGGTAGTGAATAGCTAGGGCACAACGCCAGTTTAACAGGACTAGACTAACCTGAAATTCTCCCAAGTGGCCAAGTTACCTAGCAAAGCACCCTTCTCTAATTTGTTGAGACTCTAGGCTAGAAACTACAGGTTCCAATACCAATTATAGTAATATCTTATTTAAAAAATCTTCTCCAGGAAGATAGATATGGGAACAAACTCAATACACAGATGTATGTGGTATCACAAATCTACACAGAGTTGAAGCTGGACAGCAGAATTAACTCTAAAGAGGATAAAAGGTGGCCAAGGGAAGCCTCACAGAGATACCTGTGAAGGATTTTCAAGGATGAACAAGATTTTGCTAAAGTGATAAAGAAGTATATGGATTCCATTCAGGGGAACAACATTTATGATACAAATATGTGAGGTATTACAAATATTTGCTATTGTTGTAGTACTGTAAGCAGCCAGAAGGAAGTAAAAGAACTGGATACAACCGGACCAGGAAGGACAGTGAGCTTGGACTTCATCTGAAGGTGAGCCAGTGGCATGGGAAGATTTATACTTTCAAAGCATCACCACCAGCTATAAAAGGGAATGAGGTGAGGGTAAGAAACATACTGGGACATTTTAGTAACAATCTTGATTACAAGGGGTAGGGATGCAGTTAGAAACAGTTCTTCTCTGGTTCTGTGGAATGGCAGGTGAGGTGAGAAGCCTGAGTGGATGGAGGAAGACAGCAAATGAGAAATTAAAACATTTCACTGGGATGGCAGAGTTAGTTGGTTTGCATTTTCTTGGATAAATTGCTTTTTACCTGTTTTCCCTCAACATTACTTATAAAGCACACAAGAATGTGTGTTGTCTGAGTTGACTGTATTAAAATTTATAATCTGTGGCTATACTGTTAGGGACTGCATGAACTAAAAACAGGACAGGTGAGGAAAACAAGCTTTTTGCTACATAGTAGTTGTCTGCTGCATGCTTTCACGTCATAAGGAACCATTTTCTCTTACAGTAGGCAAGATGAGAATACAGTCTGGTCTTTCCCACCTCTTCTCCCAAATATGTTACGAATCTTCAGGCACACTGGCAGTCTGCTTGGGCCTTACATGCCCATAGTACATGCAGTGTTATTGTTAAATACTGGGCGGGATAGGATGAGCAGAGTGGAGGACCACACAGAACATTCTCCTGAATCAGGAGTTCACTGAGCTAAGGACTAAATTGTGGTTTGGGTTGCCAGATCATTATTTTGGTAATCACCCAACTATTACGTGGGACAAACTTATGCTACAAAATTTTTGGTTTATTGCACTCCAAATTTAACAGGGCATCCAGCATTTTATATGCTAAATGTGGAGATCCTAGTTGTGGTGGTAACAAAGTGAAGATGCCAGCTGAATTAATAAACTGTTTAGCTTGTTCGTGGATTCTGGCTTCCTTTACACAACAAAGAATATTATTAACTATAGGAAGGAATTCAAAAGTACCACATAGAGCTGGCGAGACAGCTCATCAGACTAAGTGCCTACTTAGGTAAGTGCAGGGACTGGGGTTCGATCCCTGGCACCACATGCTATGCTGGCCCCTGCCTTAGGGCATGTTGAACCAGGTACAGAGACCTGGTGTGGTGGCACATGCCTACAATCCCAGTGCTGGGGAGGCTGAAAACAGGAGGATCACTATGAGTCCAACCTATGTAGTGAGACCCTGTACCAAACACATTAAAGAAAAAAAAGTACAACATACTTGTAACCCGAAAATTGGGAGGCTATAGCAAGAGGAGCACTGTGAGTTTGAGCTCAACCTGAGTTTATGGTAAATTTAAGGCCAGCCTGTACTACTGTCTCTGATAAACAAATAAATAAATAGTACAATATAAAAATATGAACATAAATGATAACTACATTATAAAAACTTTCCCAGTAATTTTGGGATCATACTCTTTAAATACTGTGTCCTGTTTGAAATATCTAAGAGAAGGATACCACTCCCAATTAATAAAGAGAATATTAATACTTTAAGGACAAAAATAATATTCACTAACAAGTATTACATCCACAAAAGGAATTATTTAAAATAATTTAAAATAAACACTAATGGAAAAGATAAGCTATTAAATTTAAAAATTTAAAATTTAAAATGCACTCTCTCATGCTAATTATGTGGTCTCCTGCACAGTACAAAAGACAGCATAAGACAAAAGGCATTAAAAAGAAAATTATAAAGCTTGAATTTTTGGGGGGGTAAGGGGCAGGGTAGATTAACTTATTACTCTTTAGAGAAAGTAGATGAATCAATAGTTATATTTATTAAATGGCCTTCACAAATTTCATTATTATCAATATTTATCCAACTCTTTTCCCTTGACTAACATACTGTGATGTCATTCTACTCAGAATTGGGAGCCAGGGATATGGCTCAGTGGCATAAGTGCCTGCCTGAATTAGGGCCAGCAATCCATAAGTAGAAAAATCTAAAATACAGTGCATACAGATTTACTGTTTTTCCTCCTCATAAAGAAAATAATTAAACACCAGTGGAAAAGACAAATAATATTATAAACAAATAACAAATGTTTATTCCTAGCTCCCTACAACATGTAGGTTCTACTTTGGCTACCATTTTAAGAATTTATTTTTATTAGTGATATTATCATTGGTAATAGTAGATGATAATAAATGACAACATGTTTCAAGAGTCAAAGATAAGATGTTAAACAATGATACTTTATTGAAGTTTATGATATAAGTTAAGTCAATGAATAGAGGAATCTTCTCTAATAGTGTCTGTGAATAGAATATCATGTCTGCACCTTGTACAACAAATAACCACTAAGAAAAAAATATCCAATGCACTAATTACTGAATATGTTCAACTAATATGATTTGAAACTGTATCACTGCTATATGTTCTTCAATAAAATTATGAAAAAAGTGATATAAACTAACATTGAAAACCTGTTTTGGCAGAAAAGCATAAAAACGAGGTATAAAAAGGGGCCACGGAGATGGCTCAGCAGAATAAGCACTTTCCTGGGAAGCACAAGGGCCTAAGTTCAATTCCCAGTTCCACCAAAAAAAGTAAAGGCATACTAATATGATGAACTGTAAAAGGCTCAAGTCAACAACTTCTGACATTGCCAGTTCTACCCATAACCCACTACTATTATGGACTAGTGGACTATATTGGATTATTTTGCTGAATTCACATACCTAGAATATTTAAATGGCAATGGAATTCCCATCTCTGACAAAACTAAACAAAAAAGGTGATATAAATGAAGGACTATTTTGTATCTGTATATATAAAATAGGATAGAAATACAGCTACTTTTTCTTAATTCAATGAGAAGAAAGACTTGTACTAATAGTGTTTGGACAGGATATCATGTCTGCATCTTGTACTATGAATAACTACTATGAAGATAGCTATATGCAATGTATTAATTATTGAAACTGTCCTACTAACATGTCTCATTGCTATTTGTTTCTCAATAAAATTAATTTTAAAAAAGAAAAAATAAAATAAATAGAAAACCTGTTCTGGGGCCAGCCAGATAGCTCAGTAGACTAAAATGACTGCTTAGACAGTCACAGGGACCAAGGTTCAATCCCAGCACCATATGCCATCCTGTCCCCACCCTGGCGTCATGCTGAGATGTCAATTGAGACTGGGTGTGGTGGCCCATATCTGTAATCCCAGCACTTGGGAGGCTGAAAACAGGTGGATCACTATGAGTTGGATCTGTGCATTAAGACCTTGTACTAAACACAAAAATAAGAAAACCTGCTTTGATTTATACTTATTACTTTTTATTTATATTTATAGTATCATAAATATTGACTGAATTTTAACAGCCACACAAGGGGAAGTAGTAAAAGTGGAAGGTATAGGTTACTCATTTGGCTCCACAACAAGATGGTATTAACACCTTTCACAACTATCTATTGATTGTTGTTAGTCAATTGTAGGGGACTGGCAAGTCCAAAGGATGCTGCTTCAACCTGGAGCTACCCTGGGCCCCTGAACAGAACAAAAGCATACCTGGGCTTCTCTGACTTCCGAAAAAATGACTGCTCAAGAGGCTAAAAACTGAGTCAGATAGCTGTTGATACATAATGGTTGCTAAACACATTAATAAAACTATAAGGGTAGATATAATATTAAAGTTTCTAATGATACATTAATAAAGTTAAAAAAGTAAAATTAATTTTAATCCTCTTTCTAATATAATAAAATATAAATGTCATGGTAACATGTAATTAATGTAAATATTGAGGTTTTTATATCAAGTCTTTGAAACACAAGATATATTTTACTTCTGAATTCAAGGATCAACAGCAACAAGTGGCCAGTAGTCACTGCATTATGCAGCGCAGTGCAAATTTCTGTTTGCCTCAATAACGTTTTCCTGTCAGACTGTAAGGCTGTATGAGGGCTATGAGGTTACCTGTCTCTCTGTGTTAAAAAACGCAGTTAACCACAAACTATAAAGATGATATACCACCGAAAGCAGAGGCTGAATTTGAAAAATGTTGTACTCGGTTTCATCTCACTACTTACATATTAAACTACTATACTTGTTTGTTTGCCCTGGCCATTTGTCTGATTCTGTCAAATTTTAGGAGTTTTCATTTTTCTTGGCAGATCTAATTACCAGCCACATTACTCAGGGAGAGTATATAGTCACACATCTTAACCATTTTAAACAAAATAATCTTTCAAAGTAGCTAACTATGTAATTCTTAAATCCAAGCTGGGTTATGACTAATTGATAAAAAGACTATGGATTCACCTCATGAAAATGGCTTTATAAAAGTCAGGAGTAAAAACAAATGAATAGCAAAATACACTAACTTCCAAGATGAGACCTGTTGGCCATTCTGCAGAGCTGGAACAGTGCTGATGGGTCGTAGGGCAACAGGGCTCAGTCCAGGACTCGTCCTCAAGTCTGAATGCTCAACATCAAAAGATAAGAGCATTTTTTAAATACCTGCTAGTGCATTTTTCTCTCCTTAGTTGTTAATACGCTTTAATTTCCAGTTTTCTCTGAATTGATTGTCAATTCCAAGCAAATATATTACAAAAGCAGGAAGTGGGCTTACAGATTCTACATTAAACATTTAAAAAGATCTTGGGATAGAGAGTATTTCAGTCACGTATATGATGAATGATGAACAAGTAATACAGATCAGTAATATAGGTCAGGAGAACTAAGTATTTCTATCATTCTAATGCACAGTTTATGTCTAATCTAATCTAATTCTCATTACATATCAGGCTCAGATCTCATACTCTGTTGTATCACTATCTCCCTGCATTCAAAACTTTTTAGCACTTGAAAAAAGCAGTGGTAAGGTTAACTGATTCATTTGGTTAATTAATGGTTATTCTTGTGGTGATGCCCAATTGCTTGGATGACAATTACCCTCCAAGAACAGTTACACTCTTTAATTAGGGTTCAATTAGGGTCAACTGTCTTGCCTGATCTTTATATGATCCTTTTAGAAGGATAGTGAAATTTTTTAACCATATTCTTACCCAGAGTAATAACCCAGAAATGGACATGGAGAACAGTATTTAACCAAACCTTTCCCAAAACAGGTGGAAGTATGCTGAAATAAATCAAATGGTTTGATCTTTTCAAATGCTCTTGGGTGAGAAATTAGAAAATTATACTTTATTAACCAAGATAAACAAGGTTTTAGGCCACGATAAAATGCAAATATGTATATTCCTCAGATCTTCTTGTGACAAAACATTATGTTTAACTAAGACTACCTTCTTTTCAATCTGATTCAGTGATCCTTCTGTGTAATTACAATTTCTGTAGCATCCTAGTACTCATTACCATATTTATGAAGCACTGCAGAAATCATACTTACACACTCCTAGGAGTCTTACTTTCTCTGAGTAATTCCCTGTTACCTATCAGGAAATAAAAATTTTCTAATGCAACACCATCCCATGCCAGGCACGCACTGGACCACTAAGTTCCATCTCCAGCATCCTACCACACCTTTTTTTTTTTTTTTTTGAGACTGAGTCTCAATAAGTTGCCAAAGCTGACCTCAGACTTGTGATCCTCTTCCCTCAGCCTCTGAATAGTTAGGATTTCAAAAGTACACTGCTGTGTCTGGCTATTATTTGATATATTAAAAACTGGGTATTAAACACATGAGAAGCAGCACTTATTCCCGGTTTGAAGAAAACCTTCAGGTGTATTTCATTATCTGTTTTTCTAACTTTCTAATTTATGTGAAAATCCTACACTATGGGAACAAGACATATACAAAGATCCTTCACAATCAAGGAAGGGTTAAAAAATTGAGCAATTTTTAAAATGTCATTTAAAATGCTGCTACATTCAGGATGAATGCCAAAGCAACTAAGATTAATAAATCAAAACACAACTGAGTTTTTGGAAAAGGCATAATATATAATCCATACAAAATGATTAGGCAGATTAAACTAGACAAGAGTGTTAAAAGTAACTATGCTTTGGGAAGGAGATTTACCATTCTGCTAGCCTAACAGGAATGATTAAAAAAAAAAAAAACTTAAAAAAGTAATAGACTGAAGAAATTGGTGAGAAAAATTCAATTTAGAGAAATGGAATAATTTTGCAACTATACTCCACTTGTCTAGCATTCTAATCAAAAGAACATTTCAGTTCCATTTCACCCCATCAGAAGGGCTATCACTGAGAATGCAAACAGTAAGTGCTGGAAAGGATGAGGACAGAAAACATAGCTTGTGTGAATGTAAATATTAGAGCCACTTTGGAAATCAGTAAGTGCTGTCTCAAAAAACTAAGAACAGAGCTTCTATTGCATTCATCACTACCACTCCTTTGTACACACCTAAAAGACTAAAGTCAGAACACTCTAGGGATACATGCGTACACACATTTACTGGGGCACAATTCAACTTGCTAGGCCTAGTGCTTAGCAACAGATGAAGACAATATGGTATATGGGCCAAATGGAGTGTTAACCACTCATAAAGAATGAAATGTCATTTGTAGAAAAACAGATGAGTGTGGAGATCACACTACACAAAATAAGTCAGACTCAATAAATAAATATAATATCATCTCTAATGCATTGAAGTTTTGAGAGATGGCAAGAAATTGGAAGAAGACTATTACTAGATAAGAAGAAGGAATTGAGGGGGAGGAAGGAATAAGGGTAGATAATAGCAAATGGATTTCACCAAGATATATTTTACACATTGAAATCCACAAAAGTGTGAGACTAAAAGGAGAGGATGGGACAAAGAGGGTGAAGGGGAAAATGATCAAAGTATGTGGTGTTCCAGCACAAATCTGTAAAAATAAAACCAATTAGTCTGTTTAATCAAGGTTTTCAAGTCCTTGGCCTTACCATCCCTGAGCTCCTGAATCAACTCTTGAGTTATCTTCCACCAGACTTCTCATTGTGTTGGAATACCAAAGCCTGAAATTAAGCCACTGTCTTTCAGGTTTTAGCTGAGCACATACCCTAACTGGTTTAATCCCTTTCATCCTATTTTGACATGATTTTCAAAGCATCAAGCAGTTGCCTTCCAATTAAAAAAGAAATCACTTATATCCAAATTACATTAAATACAGTTTATATGAACCTATTATACAAATATTGAGTCATTTAATACAGCAACCTGCAAGTAGAGCCACTCCTATTTTACAGCAAATGGACACAAACAGCTGAGCAACTTAAGCATGTTGTAAAAGCTCCTCATTGGTACATAATGAGCCAAGCTGCACAGGAATACGATGCCAAGGTCCACATTGTCCCAGCTGTCCACGGGAGAGCACGGCAGAGGTCAGGTTTGCAATGGGAATGACCACCACTCACAAAGTAATCTCTAAACTATTTACCCTTCTTACATCCTCTGTGCTGATGTATAAAACCCAACTAGTTCATCATCTGGAAAGTATAGTATCATTAAATAACAATGAAGGAAGTGTAGGTGGAAGGAAATTGTGAAGTGGGCAATGGAGCAGAGAGAACTGCAGATGCCAGCAGAAACCTTGTTCCCGAAAGCAGCAGCATCGAGGTAACAACCTGGACATAGGCTCCTTTCAGCTATGTCTCCCAGCTACTAGGGCTCTGAGGAAATCTTACCCCATTGCAGACCATGGTGTGTGTGAGCAACTGGATTCCATGGGGGCCAGGATGTAAAGGGTAAAGGAGGCACATCTTTTACAGTAGAAACCTGCAGGTGAAATTTATCCTTCAGGAAAGAATCTTCATTTGTGTGACTTCACAGAGATAGTTGCTGTGTGATTTAACCTGTATATAGTCTCAAGAAGTTAGATTGGAATATAAACAAAAGCAGGGCCAAATAAGGACTACTTGTTACTAAGTAAAAAACAGGATTAGGAACAAAGATGGCTGTGGGAAATACGGAACAGTTGTTCTCCTCACTTGATTTTTAAAAAAAAAGGGGAAGTAAAAGAATAATTGGGAGTTCTGTACATTACTTCCAACATACTAAAAGAAATGAGACAGTAGACATAAATTTATTTTATGCTTTTCATAGATACATATGTACATATTTTAAACCTTTCCTTTATAAATAAAATTAATCTGAAGATAAGTAAATAAGAACATCAGGTAAGAATAAATTATGAAGATACTTATCCCATCAGGTCCTAAAGAATTATGAAAAGTCTATTAATTTAAGTTTGAGATTTTTATTCACTAAAGAAAATGGAAAAACTTGGTACAAAAGTCTTAATAACTGACTAAAAAAGAGACCATTATCACCTCAAAAGAAAAAAAATTTTCAGCTAGTACAAAAGCAATCAGAAAATAGAAAACAAAATATGACTTCATGCAGGGAAAGTGCTGACTGTACTGTACCGTGTCACTAATATTTCCATGATAAATGTCTAAATTCCACACAACAGTTTCTCACAGCCTTCCAGCCAAGCAGAAAACAGTTCAGAGAAAGCAATATGTGGAGGACCAAGAACTGTAATATGACTACAAACGTAGGTCTCCAACACGCTGTTTTGAGTAATAAACCCAAGACTTTCTTCAAGGACCAATATATTACATGTACTTCCAACTATTTTCTGACAGAAACCAACCAAAGTAGTAAGGTCATGCAACCATGTGCTGACTCTTTGCAGCTCAGGATTTCTAAGATGGCTGGAGATGTACCTCAGTGGTGCAGGGCTTGCCTAGCAAGCTTGAAGCCCTGGACCCCAGTACTAGAGGGAGCAGACGAAGTTCTGAGAAAGATTTAAAGGGCTTAAAAAAAAGTTAAATACGTCAGTCCACTGTTACTGGCTATTAACATGTTATATGACACTCCTTGCTCTCTCTCTCCAAGTGGCATAAAAAGAAAAAATGTGAGCTACCATTACTTTAAAACTTCATACTTTAGTTTTTATATTAGGAGGTTCTAGCACACTCATAAATCTATTATATAACTGTTTTGAGAGGAAACTCATGAAGTCATATCCATAATGATGTGTGAAAGGCATGTTCCCAAAAATGAGACACCTCAAGAGCAGATATTCAATGGTCCTTGCATGGAGAAAATCCATCTCCATTGTTGAATATGGAAGAGTGAACATAGAAGTCCATCAAAAACAAAGAAAAAACCAGTCACATAGGAATGTGGCCTGGTAAGACTCAAAAGAAATATAAAACCTAAGTAAATACAGTTGAACCTAACTAGAATATAATCTGTGTATTCATGCTGGTACAATCTCAGAAAAACAATCCTTGCTAAGGTACAAAGTGGAATATCCAGATGATGGCAGTTAGACTAAGTACACACCAGCCTGCTAATCTTCTAGCGCCTGAAGATTCAGGTGAAATTTATCCTTCAGGAAAGAATCTTCATTTGTGTGACTTCACAGAGATAGTTGCTGTGTGATTTAACCTGTATATAGTCTCAAGAAGTTAGATTGGAATACAAACAAAAGCAGGGCCAAATAAGGACTACTTGTTACTAAGTAAAAAACAGGATTAAGAACAAAGATGGCTGTGGGAAATAGGGAAGAGTTGTTCTCCCAACATGGGCCTCTCACCCTGCTGATTTTGTGAGGATTTTTAAACATTCAAAAGTGAAAACCAGAAACAATGACCAAAAGGTGACTACCAAAATAAAAACAAAACAATCTATGAAATTTTTAAAACAATGATTTCTAAATTGGAAATAGAAAACTAGATTTCATAAGCAAGGTTATATTTACAATTTTGGTTCCTCCTTTTAAACATACATATTTAGCACATATATTAGACCCAATGTAGCTCCATGCTAGGCAGTTACAAGGTTCTGGTTCTTTGATTGTAATTGCAATCAATTAGATCCAATCAACAGATGAGGCAAGGCAGTAAAAGTTTAACAAAACAGCTTTAACAAAAAAGAACACTAAAAATAAATATCACTGTGGTCATTTAAGCTATATAGCTTCATCAAGCAGGGCTGCAAAAGCAGCAGGTTAGCAGATTTCTGGCAGGGAATAATTGGTGCTGAACAACAGACTGTGAACATGAGCAGAAACATTGTGCAAAGCTCACATTGCTGCCTTGGCCATGCCATATGTGCATTTTGGATGGAAACAGAGGCAGCTCACATGCACCTCACACGGCTTGAGCTGCTGGCTACGATGAATGCACACTATGTCTCAGTGTGCTAGTTAACCCTAATGGAAGCCAGGAGAAAGCAGCACAATTATGACCTCCCATTTGTAATTTTTCCCAGCAAAGCTCAAATTAAGAAACAGATGTAGGGGTAACAACAACAAAAATACAATGTGAAGTTACGTAAAAGACCTACACAAACCTTGATATGTAGGTCATAATTAATTCATCATAGTAGTGTTTGGGCCAAATGATCTATGCCAATCTGATGTTCAAATATGAAAGGCCTGAATCTACAGACTTATATAAAATGAATGTTTTTAATTGTTCTTTACCAGTGGCTGCATTTATCATTTCCCCAATTCAGACTCTGTTAGTGACAACAAGATGACTGACATGACATTTCACCTGCCAGGGCCCGTTGCAGTACTTCTTACATACAAAGCCTAAAGTATCTTCATTATGCAGCAGAACCCTGTTTCTTCCACTTCCCACAGATCTCTACCAAAGTAGTAGTACAAAGGCTACCATTTAGGGCTGAAGATGTAGCTCAGTGGCAGAGCACTTTTGTAATATGTGTGAGATCTCTGATTCAATTCCTATCAGTGGAAGATCCAACATTGTGAAGATGGCCATACTCCCAAAATTGCTGTACAGATTTAATGCAATCCCTATCAAATTGCCACCAACATACCTCCCAGATATAGAGAAATCAATTCTAAAATTTATTTGGAACCACAAATGACCTAGAATAGCAAAGGCAATCTTGGCCAATAAAGACAAGGCAGGAGGCATCACAATTCCTGATTTGAAATTATACTACAAAGCCACTGTGATAAAATCAACATGGCATTGGCAACAAAATAGACCTGAGGATCAGTGGAATAGAT
This sequence comes from Ctenomys sociabilis, assembly GCA_004027165.1. Taxonomy (NCBI): domain Eukaryota; kingdom Metazoa; phylum Chordata; class Mammalia; order Rodentia; family Ctenomyidae; genus Ctenomys; species Ctenomys sociabilis. The sequence continues at coordinate 337 of PVKA01037823.1, read as the reverse complement.
TAGAAGATGCAGAGGCATCTACGAAAACACTCAGCCATCTTATCTTCGACAAAGGGGCTACACAAGCTCACTGGGAGAAAGATAGGCTCTTTAACAAATGGTGCTAGAAAACATGGCTTTCTACATGCCGAAAACTAAAACTTGACCCAGCTCTATCACCATGCACTAAGTTAAAGTCAAAATGGATTAAAGATCTAAACGTTAAAACAGAAACACTCGATCTCCTAGAAGAGAAAGTAGGAGGAACTCTTGAAGACATAGGGGTAGGTAAAGAGTTCATGAACAAACATATATTCGCACGGGAAGCTCTTGAAAGAATCAACAAATGGGATCAACT